>JAQFZQ010001603.1:0-18417 GCA_034696005.1 Glomeris marginata | reverse complement strand
AAAAGTGAAGGTTTAGCAGTGAAGGTTTAGCCATGCAAAACGATGATTCATTGTGGACCAATCTGCACTAGACCAACATATTCTGATAGGAAAACTCCTCAGGATTCCGAATCTGTATTCGGAATCGAAGAAAGATATCACGGTTTAGGAGATATTCGAGTTTTAGTAGAGGCTTCCCAATTAAAAATTTATTGCGTTTAGCTGCCACTGTTTAGGCATGCAATATAGGGCTTTGGAGTGCTTCGATCTGCTCCAAACCGACACAGTCAGATTAGAAAAATCCTCAGGATTCCGAATCACTATCCATAATCGATCCAGCGCGTTCACGAGAAAAGATTTGCCATAATCGACTTTCGTAAAGTCGCTGAAAATTGTGTTTTCAATGTGCTGCTATCCCCCCACCCGACCACAACCAAGCCGCAACCGACTGCGGGATTTGAAACGCGTGACGTCAAATTCAGTTGTTCGGCCTCCTGTTCGTCTCATGTATGGGCCCAGTCTGTTATCACATGTTGACCGAATGAAGTGGCTGCACCTGTGGGTTTTATTTGCGCTCCATTTATGCCAAGCAAATATATAAACTTTTCTGTGTCCTTGATTCCATTTGGCAATCGATTCTGCTAATTAATTTCACCAGGCATGGACCTTTTTGGACCTTTGCATTTGTGGGGTGGGTCTTTCGCACCTGGCGACCCTCCCCTGGTTACGGCTATGAGAATAAGCATGATTGTGAAAAATAATGTAATTTAATATGAAAAATAAGTGTGAATACGTGTATGTAATATGACTCTAAGTTAGTTAATATTTTATTCTATGTAATATCGAGGTAATGTAATGTTTTGAGAGTTGAATTTTTCGCAAATTATAATGTGGCACTCCTTTCTCAAAACTCATTTGACTACTTTCCTTGTTGCATGCTGTATAAAAGAAAAATTGGAAGGTGAGCTAGTTTGCAAGTTTGAGTGAATCACAATTATGTATACATATCCATTGGATTTTATTGTGGGAACGTGTTTGGCGCGCCATACACGGCAAATTGTTGTGTCTGTATTATTATTATTATTATATGTCAAATAAAGCTATTTTAAAATATGACAACACAGCCATATAAATTAGCTATTCCACTAAGTGCAGCAATAATGCACTTAAGGGAGTAACACCAAGAGCTTTGTTGTCAATAATTGTATGCATTCAATTTCAAGATAAACAATACTATATTGCAAATTAAGAGTTTACACGTGTTATTATTTATTTGTTAGATATGAACCCTTAAACAATGTTGGGAAAAATGAATTATTAGAATTAAGTACAATTTACTAAAATACTGATAAATTGTATAAACGTATTCAACAGTTTTTGTCGCATGGGTGGTCAAATTTACATGTTTGACAGTAGAATAGATTACGTAACAGTTTCATGCATGCAGTTCTTAAAACAGGGCTGACTGAGTTTAGTAAACTTTGGTTTTTGTGACCGTACCATTGACATTTAATTATCTCAATGTCACCTTCTGTATTAGCAAAAATTCCATTGGGATTTTCAATTATTACGTAGGTAGTTATAGATCAATATTTTCCTAGAAAGTTGTTTTGCAGAAAAGTGATACTCTGATCTTGCCAATGTTAATGAAATATCTGCTGTGAATCCCTAAAAAGGTTGATGACTTCAATTTGAAATGACAAAGTGTAGTTTATATCTTAATTAAAACTTTTGAAGAAATTATAGGAATAATATTCAGAAATTAATTCTGTTCACAATATCTTTTGAATAAAGTATATATTGCATACACTATATACCCAAACCTGAATATTTAAACTTATGAATCATGGAAACAATTTAATAAAAGTTAAAATTGTTCACTGTAAGTTATATTTACCAAATGGGGTTCCAATTAATATGTGTATTGTAATTGCTGCAGTTATTTTAGATGAAAAGATTTCAGCCATATAGGAAGGGGATGCCAGTATAGGGAATTTAATTAGCTGTTTGCTAAATCAGCTGTTTCCACTCCTAAGACATGAAGGCCTTTGGCCATTTTTAGAGTATGTGAGGTTAAAAGTTGTTTTAGTCGATGTTGATTTTGTGCGTGGGAGTTGAGATGTCTGTTTTATGTGCAACTTCCGGCATCTTCTCTTAAGGACTTGCAAAAAGAAAGTGTGTCACACCCCCTAAAGCTTATAAGAAATTAATTTATGCATTGGTTAATATTGACCAAGATAACAATGGTATAAAACAGTGTCCTTCACTTTGAGGTTATAACTGTTTAAAAAGTAAAGAATGACGCCCTTTAAAAATGTGTTCAACCCAAACAACTCGTCCCACACACGTGTTTTTACAATTCAATAAATTCGAGTTTCAAGGAATAAATGGGAAACAAAAAATGGAAGAATACTTTGGGTGTGGGTCAAAGCCCCCACAAACTTTGAACTTGGTTAAGCTTAATATGAAGGGTTGTTCAACGGATTGTGCATGCGTGGAAATAATTGCAATCTGCTAATTTTCAGTGTTTTGCACCCAGTGTGTTCAGATGTTCAGACGCGGAAGAAGGTTTTACAAAAATCCGCACTGAAGCTTTTAAAGAAATGGGAAAAAAATGTTCACAACCCTTAAGGCATTTACCCCTAAATTCCTCAAATTCCTCGCCGCACCTCCTTCAACTTTAAACTTAACCAAAAAATAAGTGTTACATACAGGTGAAAAATTACTCGTTTACTAAAAACATGCACTATACTAATATAATAGTGATTCCTATGCCAAGGTTTTTGTTGCAGTGTCAAAATTATTTTTGCATGTTTAACATTATGAACTTCTAAAATAATTTGCTCA
The DNA here is from genome assembly GCA_034696005.1 of Glomeris marginata. NCBI lineage: Eukaryota > Metazoa > Arthropoda > Diplopoda > Glomerida > Glomeridae > Glomeris > Glomeris marginata. The sequence goes on along the minus strand of JAQFZQ010001603.1, from coordinate 15,591 downwards.
TTAAAACATTTGTTTTAACTAACAATTTGCAATTTAATATAATTTTGGGTACTTATTTTTTTTACAAGTACGAGAATTAAATTTACACAAATTTTGTGCAATATTTAATAGATTAAGGTAAAGTAAAGAAACGTAGATCCGCACAGGATCTTAGAGAGGTAAACTAAAGAAACAGAGATCCGCACAGGATCTTAAGTCTAAGAAAGTAAATGTTATATAACTGCCCCTTGAATAATGTTCCTAATTATGAAATGCTTCACTGCATGTTCTTAGTTTTGTAATGCAGGCAAAATCTCCAGGAGCAGCTGCTATAAAACTCTTTCTTTCATTGCTTATACGTACAAATGTATGTTCATTAAATTTAAATATGCTTTTGGAAAAAGTTCACAGTAACTTTGGCAACATTTTTTTTAATTTCACACCACCCCTTACAGTCCAGCCCCTTTCCTTTAAAGATGGCGGAGTTAAAGTTTAGAATGACATTGATAGGGGCAATCTAGAATCGCATTTGAGGGTCATTTTTTGGTTTAATTTTGATATTTCTTAAATGACATGCAATGTGTAGTTAAATAAAAATAATGGAGTTTGCATTCTGTGAATGTCAACCGTAAGACTGAATAACCTTTCATTTTTCAAGGGGAAATGTAACACTGTATTTATTATACATTACCATTTTATGATCATAAAAGTATACACCGTATTATAAGAAGATCCTTTGTTTGTCAGCTGTGAAAGAATGTAATAGTGATTGTTTGTGGGCTAATCTCCTTGGCTAAACTCCTAGGTAGGTGGGGGATTCCTTGAAGGATTATATAGGAAATACAAGTGTTACTTGACAAGACTGGAAGGTTGAACTGTTTTTCAGCATGAGATTGCAATCGGTTGTAAAAGTCAGGTCCACGCCCGCCATTTTCCCAACTTTCTCAACCATTTCCTTCCTCATTCCTTCAAATTCACCTCTTCTTTCCCAAAGCCTCATTTGCATTTCCCCTGTGTAATCGATTGTAACATTATTCATTGTAATAATTATTCATGGTTGATTACTAGTTTGAAAGGTGGCAATTTCCTCCCATATTAGCATATATAAAAACTTTTGCAGTCAATTCCATTTTTGTTGCTTGTAAGAGAAAATTATTGTAAATTGCATACAGCTTTTATATCAAAATGCTAGAAAATGGAACAAAAAATTAATGGTAGGGAAAGATTATTGCAAAAATTAAGTGTATTACGAAGCAGAAAAATTCCTTTGTATATCATAGTTATATAGCTATAAACTTTATTACATAATTTTGGGAACAAATTGCCAATCTTGAAAGTGTAATTCACTTGGGTTATATTCATACAATTTGACAATTTGAATGCTAGTGCATTATACATTATACTAGCTGTGTAAATACAAATGAAGAATGTGACAATGAAACTGCACCGAAATTAACCCATTTTACTCACATTATACTGTCTTACATGAGTATAGAAAATAAGTTTGCTTTTCTTGTCCAGCAAAGCGTCAAATTTAGTTGACACAAATCCTTTTTGATTCTCATTTAATGTAATAGTACTTGAATAATGTACTGTGTATTGTGTAAGTGTGTGCAAGTATTGAAATGCAATGACATTTTATTTCTCTGTGTTAAAAGGTACGGCAGTGAGCTTTTGGTTGTTGAAGAAAATGCTCAGAGTAATTTCACAAGTTACTTGGCAAAAGAAGAAGCAGCGGAAACGTCAGACAAAACTTTTTGGATCGGTAAGCAAAACCACCAAGTACAATGTTATTATCCTAACAAAATTATCAAAATTATCTTACAATGCTGGCAAAAAGAAATGCCTACATTAACAGAAATAATAATAACAAAAACTTTTTAACTTGCAAAAACCTGATGTGAGCGAGAATTTGAGACAGTCTCCAAACCTTGTTTGGAGTTGTAAAGATGCAAAAAATCTGACCACTTCTTAATAAAGAAAAAACTTGAACCACTGTCTAACTAGTTTAGTGAAAGTTGATTTATAAAAAGTTAAATTATTATAGCTAAATATTCCACATGAAAAACCTGTGTATAAGAAAAGTTGGTATTTTTCCAAGTACCTACCATGAAATTGGAACTTTTATTACATTATGCAAGTTGTAATAATGACTATATTAGTATTATAAATATCTAAACTAAGTTATGCAATGATATCTCAATTTGTTTTATGTAAACTTTAAGTTAAATCTAATAAGGAATAGGGGGACTTTTATTTCTGTTGATATAAATAAATTTAAAGCATTTCGTGAGTCAAGTTGCCGGATTTCACAAACATTAATTTGCATCACAACTTGTTGTGACTTGAACCTTGCGTGACCAGGAAATGGCCAATAACCCCTGCAACACCAACACAGGACAACACAAACTACTGAGATAAAATGCACAAAAAAGAATATTTAATTTCACTGTTATATTGTTTCACAATTCTGTTTTTCTTTATTCAATATTGTAATACATATAGGTATTTATTTGTTTCCAATTTGTCTAATGCAGGTTTATACGCTGTGGACAATTTGAGCACAAATACTCTAGAGTCTGCATCAGGATATTATGTATCGAAATATTCCGGCTTTTGGGCACCTCGTCAACCGGAAGAGAAATCTGGAGATTGTGTCGAGTCCAGTCTTTCGGACACAAGTCAATCATGGCAGTTGACAACATGTGAAAAGCTTCTTCCTTTCATGTGTCGTTTTCCAGCATGCCCAAAAGGTATTTGTTACTATTTGATCTGGTGCAATAATTTCAGAGTTGCAATGGATGATATGGTCATGAATGTAAAACAATTTTGTTGAACTGTAGGTTCATTTCACTGTGCAAATGGGAAATGCATAAATGGCAAATTCCGGTGCGACGGTGATGATGATTGTGGAGATTCCTCTGATGAGACATCATGCTCCAAACTGTGCCATTTTTACCAAAAGGGTGCTGGAGATTCCCTCGAATCTCCTGGATTTCCCAAAAAATACGAACCAAACCTCGATTGCAAATGGACTCTTGAAGGACCTGTTGGAAGTCAGATAGTACTGCAGGTAATTAGCATTTTCTAGCTGTATCATGTTTATGTTCAAAACCAAAATTGAAAATCTTGTTTCTTTGCAAACCAGTTCTCAGACTTCAGCACGGAAGAGAATTTCGATACCGTGCAAATATTAGCAGGTGGGAAAACCGAAGAATCAAGTGTGACCATGGTTACTCTTTCCGGCAAACCTGAAAATACATCAAAACTTTTCACAAGTGCATCTAATTTGATGATTGTCAAATTCAACACTGATGCATCCGTGGAGAAGACCGGTTTCCGAGCAAGCTGGAAAATAGGCAAGTTGAAATTATAAGTGTGCATTAATTTCTTCTCGCACATCAACTCATTCCCACATTATAACTTAATAGAACCATCATCCTGCGGAGGGCAACTGTCAGCCACAAACACACCTCAGATATTCACCTCTCCCAGATACCCTGAAACCTATCCGGGAGGTCTTGAATGTCAGTACACCGTGACGGCACCTCAGGGAAAAATAATCACGATTCAAGTAAGTCTGCTAATGCTTTCGAAATCCACATTATATCTATCATATTCATTAATATGTATTTCTAGCTTGTGGAGTTTGACATGGAACCGGAAAACGATTTCTTGTTGATCCGAGACGGGCTGTCGACAACCGATCCGCAACTCGCCAAACTTACCGGCACTTTAGATGCAAATCCTCGCTTTATTATGTCGACCAGCAACAAGATGTACCTTTATATTAAAACTGATTTCGGCGACAATCGGAAAGGCTTTCAGTTGAAGTTCATCGCTGGTAAGTGTAAATTATTTACCGCGCTTCAAAGTTGAAGTTCTAATGTATTTGCTTGTTTCGATCCGTAACATTACAGGATGTGTGGTGGATGTTGAGTCGCCATCAGGAGTTGTCTATTCACCAGCTCATGGGATTACTAGTTATCCAAATAATTTAGACTGTCTATACAATCTATGGAATCCAAAAGGTGGCTCGTTCTCACTCAAATTTGACGACTTTGATTTAGAAAAGAGTGACTTCATCCAAGTGAGTCATTAAATCTAATTATTAATATTGTACAATACTTTTGGTTTAATTTGACTTTCCTTTTGGTATATGTACTATATTGTTTTCTAATTTTTATGTGCACCAACTTAACATGTATTTGTAATCTGTGTTTAGGTGTATGATGGACAGATGAACGGCGGAGTTCAGTTGAGCACTGAAGCCGGATTCACTGGCCAAAGCAGACCAAAAATCGTGCTGACCGCTGCGTCTGGCAAGATGACCCTTCGCTTCCGCACTGACCCTTTGAGAACAGCCAGAGGTTTTACTGCAACATTTAGTGCAGATTGCCCTCCTCTAAAGATCGGCAAAGGTGCCCTGTCCACATCACGAGACCATTTCTTTGGAACAATCGTCACGTATTCGTGTCCAATTGGACAGGAATTCAATAATGGTGTCAATAAAATTACTACTGTCTGCCTCATGGATGGAAAGTGGAATGTCAGCTACATCCCCGATTGCCAGGGTAAATTAAAACTAAGCAATCTATTACACATAATCCTATTTTCCTTTCTCATGGTCCTAATTTTCCTCTAGAACGTTATTGCGGACCTGTACCTCAGATTAACAATGGATTTGCTGTCGCTGCCACCAACGTTACGTACCGTGGATTAGTAACTTACCAATGTTATGCCGGATTCATGTTTCGAAGTGGTATCGAGACAGAAGTTATCCGTTGTACTGATGCAGGAAGGTGGGAGGAGTTACCCGTGTGTGTCAGTAAGTTGGACCACTTTGTAATAAATAAGTAATTTTGAATTTCTTGCAGGTAACTGTATCTAATTGCGTGTTTCTTTTATTTCTAGCATCGGAGTGTCCTCCATTGGAACCAGTTGCTAACGCAATTGACAAGGTATTGAATGGAGGTGGAAGAAGTTACGGCACCATCGTGAGGTTTGAGTGTCCGGAAGGTTTCTTTCGATCGGGACTTCCTGTCATCGCTTGCATGAGCAACGGATCGTGGTCTGGCCCACCACCAGCCTGCAAAAGTAAGCATATACTGATTTATTTCCTGTTGTTATATGCAGTTAATATCAATGTGATTTAATTTATCTTACTCTGCTTTCCAGAAAGCCGGTGTTACAGCGTGCCGGACATTGCCAATGGATTTGTTGCGGATTTCAGTAAGGAGTACTTATTTGGCGACCAGGCACTGGTGCAATGTCATCGCGGTTACAAATTGAAAGGAAACAAGACAATCACGTGTGGACCAAATAAAACTTTTCAAGGTCTTCCAGTTTGCGAAGGTATTTTGCCAACTTCAATTTACTTTTTTACAATTTTACATTTAAATATTTCTTCCTGCTTTTTAATATATGTATTTTTTTGTAGATGTGAATGAATGTAATATGCATACGTGTGACAAAGCATCCACAGATTGCACCAATCTTCCTGGTGCATTCTTTTGCAAGTGCAAAGCGGGTTTTAAGCCAAATTTGGACTGCAAACCAATTGGTGATCTCGGACTAAGTACTGGTGCTATCCCAGATGGAAGTATCTACGCATCTGGGGTAGAATCTGGGTTTAGCAAAGAGGTATATTTTGTAATTGACTGTGCATAATCAAATATAGATTCGATTAATCAATGCAAATTATCTGTTCTTCAAGGGAATACGGTTTAACAGCAAGAAAACATGGTGCGGAGACAATACGAAAGCGGAAGAAAATTGGATCATGGTACGTAAAAAATATTTACTGCCTAAATTATGTTTTTATTCATATGGCCATGATGCTTTTGTTTCACAGATCGATTTATTGGCACCAACCGTCATCCATGGATTTAAACTGCAAACCGTGAAGAGAAGCGACGGTTCATCCGCGTTGCCTGCCGTGCTTCGGATTCAACACACGAACGATCTGACCGATGTGTTTCGAGATTACATCACTCCTAGTGGCGAGGTACGAAATATGCATTTATCTCCCATACAAGTGTATTATTTGATAATAATCTCAATTTTATTTTTTACTATGTAGAAATCCGATTTTCGAACCGACGCGTCAGTCGGCGGCAAAGTGCAAGTCTTTGAGCTTCCAATCCCAATTGAAGCACGTTACGTCCGCTTTGTGATTTTGGATTACACAGTAGCACCATGTATGCAACTGGAACTTATGGGATGTGCGAGACAGGATTGTCAGGATGTGAACGAGTGCCTCACGCATAATGGTGGCTGCGATCAACGTTGCACTAATTCGGCAGGCAGTTTCGCATGTTCGTGCCCGAACGGCAACGAATTGTATACAACTAATGGTACAGCAGGATACTTCATTCCTCCCAGTGAGACTGGTCTTCGGGAAGGAGATGTCTACGTCATCAATAAAACTTGCGTCCGTAAGTACTTGCGGCCATGTCCGTATTTTCAATCATGGTTAATGTATGATTATGTGGCACAGATTATTAATTGGTGGAATTGCAACTGTCCAATCAATTTATTGTTTACATTGTGCATTAATAATCTGTACGTAATATATACTGATAAATTAAGTTGTTCCTTCAACTATAAGTTTATCAACAAAAATTTGATTATTTCAAGGAAATATAGATCTTGAAATCAGGCAATTCAAATGTTCGGTTTATACATTTGTGCATGCGCAGTTTGTAATTGGTCTGTGAATTCAATACTTAAATTATACTTTGTATGTTAGTTTAATCCTTGTTTTCAGGGTTTATAATGGTGTTTGTATATAATTTTTTGACTTCCGATCTAGAGTAAATACTGTAATAGAAGAACCATAGCCAATATGGTTATGAAATATGGGTTTTGATTGAAATTTTGCTGTGTGATTTGTAGGAAAACTTTGCCCTGAGATTACAAGCCCACAAAATGGACTTCTACTGACCACGGAGTCATCTTTTCACTATGGAGATTTGGCACGCTTTCAATGCGATTTTGGCTACATCATGGAAGGAAGTCCTTCACTGATCTGCACGGCAAATGGTGCTTGGAACTCCACTGCTCCTGTTTGTAAATGTAAGCAATCTAATCATTCTGCTGCCAATCCCCACTATCTCCGCGCACCACATTTTGAAGTTAACTCATGGGTACATGTACATTGTAACATATTTCAGATGCTCGCTGTGATAAACTTAAGCGAGACGCTGCAAATGGTATGGAGTTTGTCATTGCTGGAAACTCAACTGGTACCACTATACCTTACATGCAAAACATCACTATTGATTGCACTGCTCCCGGACGGCGATGGGCCAAGGCCCGAGCAGCTACTGCAAATTTCAGACAGTGTGTATATGATCCTAGACCTGGCAGAAGCAGTTACTGGCTTTACGGTTCCGCTCCTTCATGTCCAAGTATTTTATAATCTTTTATGTTTGTGCATTTAGGAAATGTCAGAGCTAGCAATAATCTGGTGTTGCTTTTTCAGGTGCTTATTGTGGAGATCCTATACCTACTCCCGGAGCTGTGTATCAGTCTCTTAGGGAAAATACTTACGGGGCAACTTTCAACTTTGAATGCGAAGACCAGTTTCACCGAGCTGGAGCAAGTGTCAACGGTGGTGATCATCTGGTCCGTTGCCTGGAAGATGGCGTTTGGGATTTTGGAGATTTGAAATGCGAGGGACCCGTCTGTAAAGATCCTGGCCATCCACCTGATGGCGATCAAATTGCCGTAAACTACGAGCAGGGTTCAACTGTTACATTCGAATGTGATCGTCAGGGATACATACCCATGTTTGACCGTCCAATCCAGTGCATTAAAAGTACGTAACATAAAATGTTATTCTAATAAATTATACAATTCTCAAAATGTTGTGGTCAAGTACTGTAATGTGAAAATACATGTAGGACGTAAGCAATTTACTGACATGCACACTTAATTTAACTTTTTTACTTTACAGATCCTTTGTGTGCTGTTACAAAGCCTATTGGAATCACTTCTGGGTTGATCCCTGATTCTGCAATTACTGCTAGCAAGGAAAGAATTGGGTTTGAGGCCAAAGTAAGCAATAAATTAAATTTGAAAAGTCATGTTCACATCAAGTGTCTAAATGCTGTTGGTTTCATTTGGGGAACAGAATATAAGACTGAACAGCCCAACAGGATGGTGTGGGACCCAGGAGTCCCTCAGTCTAATCTCAGTTGATCTTGGAAAAGTGTATAATATCAAGTCCATACTGGTTAAAGGAGTGGTCACAAATGAACTTGTTGGAAGACCGACTGAAATCCGATTTTTCTACAAAATTGCCAAAGATGATAACTTCCTCGCTTACTTTCCGGTAATTATATTATTTCTGCCACTCTATGCACTCTCTTGTCCCATTGGCATATGGGACAACTATTAATGGATAAAATATGAAATGTTTAATATAATTGTAATTAAGTAAACTGCTCTTGCTTACAGAAATTTAATGTTTTTCAGAATTTTAATCTCTCAACCCAAGACCCGGAAAGTTACGGCGAACTCACCCTTGTCACTCTTCCTGAAAGTGTAACTGCACGGTATGTTAGCCTGGGTGTTGCAGCTTATAACCGTAATCCATGCCTGAAATTTGAACTGATGGGATGCGAAGCCACAGAAGAGCCCGTTTTTCTTGGATACGATATGAGTTATCCGGCTTGCGTTGGTAAGAGATCATTATACTTTTTGGAAATTTTGTTCCATCTATTGAAGGTTTTATTCTACTCCAGATTCACAACTGCCACAATTTCTCAATTGCCCATCTGAGCCTATTTTCGTGAACAAGACTGTAAATGGATTGGAGCCGGTGATGTTTGCCGAACCGGTTGCAACCGACAACTCTGGCCGAATTGCAAGGATGGAAGTGTTTCCCCAAGGATTCAAGCCTGGACTGTCACTTTTTAGAAATACCGTTGTGGAATATTACGCTTACGATTTTGATGGCAATGTTATCATTTGCGATGTGACTATTGTAATACCAGGTAAAGTATTTTCTTTTTAATATCAATATCCAAAGCAAAAGTGTTTTGTATAATATTTCCTTACTGTTTTGCACTTTCAGATGATACACCTCCAGCAATTTCTTGCCCACAATCCTTTGTAGTCGAAGTTGTGGAGCCACAAGAATACAGGGAAGTATTGTTCAACACTTCAAGCAATCAACCAATAGTGTTTGACCGGTCCAATGTGACAGACGTAACATACAACCCTGTGTCTGCCAACATCTCTATTGGCTCCTATCAGAATGTAACTGTAACTGCAACCGATAAATTTGGCAACAAAGCATCATGTCATTTCCAAGCAGTAGTTGAAGGTGATTTTGCGTGTTGTGTTGAATTTTCCCTAAGGTTCATATTTAAAATGTCATTGATTTCTTGTAGCTGCCCCGTGTGCTCTGTGGGCTTTATCTCCTCCAGCCAATGGCAACCTTTCATGCATTCAAGGCACGCAACGTAATCCTCCAAGTTGTATTGCCTCGTGTACGGATGGATATCGGTTCGTTGATGGCGAGATTGAGAAAGCCTTCCAATGCCATGGAAAAGATGAATGGAGACCAACCAACTTCGTCCCTGACTGTGTTCCTGCTCTTGGACGCCAAGCAACTTACGATGTTGTGCCTCACGTGTCGTACCGTCCTTTCGGTGCAATTCCGCAAGAATGTCAGGCGATATACCGCGATCAGTTGTCTTCAAACTATGAAATCCTCAGCAAAGTACTCAGTCAGCAGTGTAGTTCTATAAATGTGGAAACTCATGTCACATTTCACAACATCTCGATAAATATTTCATCTAGTGAGGTAAGTCATATCCAATATCGGACAAACAAAGTTCTGAATTTTCAAAGACAGATTTTATAACATGATTTAGTGATGTGATATTTCTTGCTCCTAATATATTTTTGCGATTGGTTTTTGCAGGTGGTGATCGATTTTGTTCTGAGAGTCAATCCTGCCGTGAAGCAGCCATTAATATACGAGCACTGCGGTTCAACTGTTGGTCTTATATTTGACCTCACTGTTCCTGGAACAAATGTTATAGTGGAACAGTTGCTTAATATTTCTGGAGGAGGGCAGTGTCCAGGAATCCAAGCGAAGCAGTCTTCAATATCCAGAGGATTCACTTGTAACATTGGCGAAATATTAAACAAAACTGCCAATGGTGTTAATTCTCAATGCTGTGAGACATATTTTCTATACATGACATTTTCAATTATTGCGTTGTAGCAAATATGACAATTTATATTCTGTTTACAGTGTCTTGTCCTGCTGGAACGTTTTCGACTTCCGATCGGAAGAACTGCATAATGTGTCCTCGTGGGTTCTATCAAGATCAATCAAGACAAGGGGAATGCAAACAGTGTCCTCTCTTAACGTACACAAAGTTTGAAGGCAGCAAGAGTATTGGTGATTGCCTGCGTGAGTATTTACCCTTTTCCAAATTTTTCCAGCCTTTAGCATGTAAAAGCACGTGTGATTAATGAAATATTCAACTTGTGTGCTGTAGCTGTCTGCGGTTGGGGAACATTCTCTCCCAATGGGATAGTACCGTGTTTGCAGTGTCCACTCGATCTATATTCAGACGAACCACCTGTTGATGGCTTCAAGGAATGTTTGAAGTGTCCTGACAAAACATTCACTTTCCAACCTGGTGCAAGTAGTTTGAAAGAATGCAGAGGTATGAAACAACTTGATCGGTATAATGTGTATTATTATATGTTTAATCCTTATATTTTATTTGGATTTTCCAGCTCAATGTTCTCCAGGACATTACTCTCCCACTGGTTACGAACCATGTGCTGCTTGCCCAATGAACTTCTATCAACCTGAAGAAGGTCAAGTTGAGTGTTTGGAATGCAAAGCGAACGACATGACAGTACAGAAGGGGAGCACATCACCTAGTCAATGCGTACCAGGTATTTGCGCAACACGAATTTTCCCATTCTTATTGATTGGCAGCTAAATTAATGTATTATTTTGGTCCTATAGTTGAGTGCAGCCAGAATATCTGCAAGAATGATGGTCAGTGTGTACCTCTCTTCCATCAGCCGCAGTGCCTCTGTGCCGCCGGTTTCTCGGGAGCCAATTGCGAGCAGGATATTGATGAGTGTGCCAGCAATCCTTGTTACAATGGTGCCAAGTGCATAGATGAAAAACAGGGATATCGATGTCAGTGTTTGGACGGTTAGTGTTGAACCCAATAGTTTATTTTGCATATTGTTCTCTCTGCGCTACATAATATTTATTTGCAATACAGTATATTTGAAATATACTTAATTGTATCTGTGAAAATCTTACCTGAAATGCAATGTTAACCAGCTGTTTTAATTATACATTTGTTCATGTATGTACTTAGGATACCAAGGAATAAATTGTGAATTGGAAAAGGATGAATGTGCTGAAACAAAATGTCCGACAAATGCAATGTGTCAAAATCTTCCTGGCATTGGATTCTTCAAATGCTTATGCCGATCAGGCTACACTGGTCGAAGGTAAAATAAATACTAATTTTAAATAAGAGCCTTTAACATTTAAATATAATTTGTAATTGTCTTTGATTATCAGCTGCAATATGACAATCAACCCTTGCACAACCCTTACACCTAAATGTTCGAATGGAGGAAACTGTTTACCATTGCAACAGGGACGTTACAAATGCGAGTGCCCATCGGGCTGGATTGGACAGCACTGCGACATTAACATTGGTTAGTCTTGAAATAATTATTTCTATACTTCTTTCCAAACTAACTTATTATTTTTATTTAAATTTAGATGATTGTGCCGAGAATCCTTGCGCTTTAGGAGCAAATTGCACAGATTTAGTACACGATTTCTTATGCGATTGCCCGCAAGGGTTTACGGGTAAAAGGTGCGAGATCAAAGTTGATCTCTGCAAAGCTAATCCTTGCACAAACGGCATTTGCGTCGACCAAATATTTTTCGCGGAATGCATCTGCAAGTCTGGATGGAGTGGTACGCTCAATAACCCGTGTTTACTTTATTGTTCGGATTATAGGAAAACTCAAACTATTCTCTGTACTATATAGGACCAAATTGTGACGTCAATTTGAATGAATGCTCTTCTCAACCGTGCTCCAATCACAGCACTTGTGTAGATCTTGAGGATGGATACGTGTGTCAGTGCGAGTCTGGTTTTACGGGTTCACGTTGCCAACATCGAGTCGACTTCTGCGTGTCTGAACCGTGTCAGAATGGAGGCACCTGTCAGAATGGTCTGGAAGGGTTCACCTGTGAATGCAGACCTGGTTTTGTAGGTAAGACACTTGTAGAAATCATTTTGGAAGTAATTTGTTACTTAAATTGTCCCATCTTCTCTTAAGGACATTTTTTAATACCTTATTTATCTGATTTAGGGCTGCAATGTGAGATTGCCACTGATGAATGCTCGAGTAACCCATGCAATGCGGTTGGCACTGAACGATGTATAGATGAAGACAGCAGTTTCAAGTGCAATTGTCTTATGGGTTTCACCGGACAATTGTGCGACACGAACATAGATGATTGCGCGTCGAGTCCGTGCCTTAATGGAGGAAGTTGCAGGGATGGTCTTGCCTCTTTCACTTGTCAGTGCCCAACTGGCTGGAAGGGACAATTTTGTGAACAAGACGTGTCGACCTGCGTTTCCAAACCATGTCTGAACAATGCCAACTGTATCGATCTGTTCCAGGATTATTTCTGCGCGTAAGTTTCACTAAATAATTAGTCAGTCGCTCATGGTTAAATCAATATTAAGAGTGCGTTGTTCAAATTGCGCAGATGCCCATCTGGTACGGATGGTAAACGATGCCAGACCGCACCCCAGAGATGCGTTGGAAGCCCTTGCCTCAATGGTGGCATATGCCAAGACTTCGGTAGCGGACTAAACTGCACTTGCTTGCCGGACTTTTCTGGGGTTGGATGCCAGTATGACTTTGATGCTTGCGCAGCTGGTCTTTGTAAAAACGGTGCAACTTGCGAGAGAGATGACAGCAGTTACAAGTGCACTTGTCCTCCAGGTATGATGGATAATGCAATATTTTCCAGCATTGAGTTTCTTATAGATTTCAGACTAACTTCATTACTGACATGCTTATTGTAGGCTACACTGGGAAAAATTGTGATCGAGCCGTTCATAATTGCAATCCCACTAGCTGTCCACCATCGGCTACATGTATAGATCTACCAGTTGGATTCAGATGTAAATGTCCCTTCAATTCAACCGGAGAAGATTGCCGCAAAAGTACGCATTGCATGCGTTTTCTTTTTCCAATATATAACAAACAATATACTGACTGATATTCGATATTGGCTCGTAGCTGTCAACATCGACTACGATTTGGTTTTGAACAGCAGAACAAGGATATCTTATGCGTCGCTTGATTTCCCATTCGCAATGGGGTCCACGAGTCTCACAGTTGCACTTTGGGTTCAGTTCATCAGCTCTGATGATTCAGGACCGTTTTTCACTTTGTATTCTGTCAGGTTGGTTTCAAATGCAATGTTATTAGTTCTATGGGGATATACTTGCAATAACAGTGCATTTTAACGCTCAGCTCACCAATATCACCGCTGGATAAGAAACCTCTGCTCCAGATTCAAGGGAATGGCGTGAAGGTTACCTTTTTCCCAGATGATCCAGAAGTGTTCATACCGTACGTGAACACGATAACGGTCACCGATGGCCAGTGGCATCATCTGGCCGTGGTCTGGGATGGAAGTCAAGCGACGGTCACCCTTGTGGTGGATGCTGTTCTAGTGGGAACATTTCCTGATTACGCTATCAAGAAAAGACTACCGGGATAGTGAGTAGTCATTTTAGAGCTGGATTTACTAGACATATTATCTTCAAGACTGTAAAAGTTTTTCTGTAAAATATTTTCATACTGGCCGTGTTCAATCACAATTAAGAATATAATGTTAGATACAATTAATGCATGTTTCATTTTCGTTTTCAGTGGCTACGTTACATTAGGAAGTCCATTCAATTCAGACGAACAGGGAACTCGGCCCCGTGACCATGGATTTCACGGTTATCTGAGCAGAGTTAACATCTGGAACAGAGCATTGGATGTCTCCTCTGAAATCCCTGTACAAGTGCGCAACTGCAAAAATTCCCCCGAATTATTCAACGGCTTGATACAAAGATGGAGTGGATACGACATGTAATGGATTACGAGCTCATTTTTGCATTTACTCCAATTCAACTCTTAATTGCATTTTAAACTGTTTATATATCTTTTTCGCAGAGTAAAGGGAAACATTGAAAAACTGAGTCCTGGTACATGTGGACAGAGGTCTTGTCGACCAGGTTTCTCAGGCTCCACCTGTGAAGCTCTTCAAAAAGATAAAGAACCTCCGACGGTGACATCGTGTCCAGACCATATTTGGGCCATTGCTAAGAATGGGTCAGCGATCGTCGAATGGCCCATTCCTCAGTTTGCAGACAACGTGAACGTCACTTCTGTTCGTGAAAACAACAACTACGCTCCCGGACAAGTGTTCTTGTGGGGAACATATCCCATAGCTTATGTTGCGTCTGATGCTGCCGGGAACTTGGCCATTTGCAAGTTCACCATCTACGTGCGATGTAAGTTGGATTAATCTCGTATTGTTATATGCCAGAGGGTTTACTAATTTGCTATGTTTATACCAAATTGAATCATACAACCAACTTTCAATAATTGCTTTTGGGTTCGTTGAATTTTTCAGCCGAATTTTGCCCAAATCCAGTCGATCCACTTGGAGGTACGCAGAGGTGTTCCACATGGGGACCTAGCAGTCGATATAAAGTGTGCACCATCCAATGTCAAGAAGGAAGTGAATTTTCCCAACCGGTTCCTAACTTTTACACTTGCGGACCTGAAGGATATTGGCGACCAACACCCGGTGAAGCCGGCTCACCGCTTATATACCCGGCTTGTTCACGTGAGTATTGTGAAATACTGTACTATGTGTAATTCGCGTTGTGTTTGCATTTCTTTATTCCAAGTTGTATTTTTTGTTTGGCAATTGCAGGAGCTCAAGCCGCTCAGAGGATATTCAAGATGTCTCTTAACTTTCCATCTTCCCTGCTTTGTTCAGAATCAGGGACCAAAATTATAGAGAACAAAGTTAGGGAAGGAATTAACCGTTTGAATAGAGACTGGAGGGTTTGTTCCGGTACTCAAGCGCCAACTGGCACGTGCAGCAATCTCGGAGTGAAAGTACGATGTTCAAGACAGGAGCAAAGGAGTAAAAGGCAGGCAGATGGCAGCGAGACATACGTTGTTGAAATGTCATTCCCAGCAGTCAGGTAATTTTATTAGGATAATGTTTTGTTGTAATGATGTGGTATGGGGCTGTCCATAAATGACGTACGTATGATTATCTCCTAAACTGGAGGTGCTAGAACGATTCCGAGGACAGATTCGTGATCAGGAGGAAATTTCCTAACCGAATATGTAACTTTTGCAAAGGGGGGACCCTTGGAGTCATGATAGGGATAAAAATGTTCTCCGAATTTGATAAAAATTGGCATGGAGATGCGCAATAACCTGTAGAGCACGAAAATATCTTCGGATTTGAATTTGCTATCACGGTTTCCGAGAAAATCGAGT
>JAQFZQ010001602.1:0-18422 GCA_034696005.1 Glomeris marginata | reverse complement strand
GTGAACATGCATTGCTTTTACTTGTTACTGTTTGCTGTTACTTCCTTGCAGTTACTGCAAGTGTGAACCCAGCTTTACACCAAAAAACATTCCATTATACAAAGTTGATGGAAAATACTAAATAATGTTAATTGATATTAATGTTTTCAAAATTCCACCTAAATATTATGTGAAATAAATTTTTGGCAATCATTGGACTGTGCAATCTTGAGTTGAGATGCACTATACAATGATTTAATTGTTTTATTACATTCTGTCTATTTAATTGTAATTTCAAAATTCCTGTGCATTTTAAAGATTAGTTAATTTCAAGTTATTACAACTAATCATTACAATATAATTCCAGCATTTCCAGTTCAGTAGACACCTTAATTGTATTATATACAAAATGTTATTTTTCTAAGGAATAATGAAAAATACAGTATAAATGTTTTTATTATTTTCTTTGTGTTTAGTTATAATCATTCATTGGCCGCCATTACACCAGTCAGAGTACTGACTGTCATAATGTCTATCAGGAAATAAAGTAAATGCAGGATATGCAAAATTTTAAAAATTACAGCATAATATGGTCAAATAAGTATTAAATAAGATACTAAAATACACAATACAATGATAAAGTGCTTTACACAATTTTCTGAACAAGAGATAAGTGTCATTTTCGTTTAAAATGTATGTGTAGCCTATATACTGTATGTATACTGTATGCACATGACTGAGATTATGATAACTTGGCATCAAGTGATGCTTTCATACCCATGAGAATGTTCATTCAGTTAAGATAAGGCCAGATTTTGTGTAGAGCGGATACAATTTTTTTTCTTCCCAGCCAGAAAATGTAAAAATGTAACAGCTGAGAGATTGAGAGAAGAGTACAAGGATGGAAAAGAGGGGGGTTGGGCATATAATATTGTAGATGGGATTTGGGGAAAGAGAGAATATCACACTTTGGACCAGGGGGATTTCACAGACTCCGTTTTCATCACTTGGTTTTGTAGAGAAGTGGATTGCAAACAGTGACAATAACCGGTGAATTCCATAGACACTCTTCCACGTTTATCACTTCATCGATTATATATAACGCCACCTATCGCCAAGTACCGCAAACAAAAAGCAAGGTGCAATAACAGCACATTTTGTGTTTCCTAAAGATTTAATCCAGAATTCGACCAATCACAGCAGGGCATAATTAGGCCACGCCCACCTGTGACGTCAATTGCGTCCCCCAAGTGCCATCCTATACTACTTCTAACAAATAAAAACACTACAGTGCACCTGCATAGTTCTTAATTGTTTTATTATATAAATACAGAGTAATATTTTACATGGGCTAACTAACAAAACTGATAAAATGCAGTTGAATCGTTTTTCAAGGCTGTGCCCTTAAATTTCCACCAATTAAGCTTATTATTGGTGTTGTCACACATGATGACAACTTAGAATTTTCATTCAAATAAAAATACAAAATAATTTTTATTAATATCTTCTTTATTATGTAGGCCCTACAATAAATTATGTTTTTTAATTATTTCAAAGCAAAATTCAAAGTAGCAGACGACATAAAAGGGGATTATCCATAAATTATGTAAACTAATTGAGGAAAACAATATAGGTACTCATTTTTTAATTCTTAATAAATAATCCACATCTACTAAAAATAATTTTCATCTATATATATAGGCCTTTAGAAAGGTACTTAGGGTACGGAAGTGACGTCACCGGAAGTGGGAGGGGCCATGGTAGCTTCTGATTGCATGACCAGAATTCCACCAATCACAGCAGGCCAGAAATAGGCCACGCCCACCTGTGACGTCACTAATCATTTAATTTATCAAATTTCATTTCCAGATAAACAAAATAATTATGATGAAAAAATCCCAGTAATTTATTATAAACACCTTTAAATAATACATCTTAATTCGGTTAATTAGGTTCATTAAAAATCTCTAAACTTTTTGCTTGCTCTTAGGATATATATATATATAGGTACTTGAACAAGTTATATCTTCATCTGTTCACCTTCTAAATGCACTAATGGCACAAAGGAATCGTGCTGAACGAGAAAGCACTGAATTAATGGTATAGTGAAAGAATGAAGGGAATTGGAGCTTGTCTATTGGTGGTTGTGAGTAGATAGACAGACTTCAACAAGAACAGGTATAGAAGAAGTAAATAGAAGGAATCCGAACAGTAGAAAAAAAAAAACATACACAATGTTCGCAATCACTACTATAGTTTGTCCATGTCTTCATACAAACAAACAACAAACGTGCTCAGCTCAATCTCATTAAATGTTCAATGCCTTCTTACGCTGGGATGGACACCCTAGAGTTCAAGACCTGACAAATTCCACACAATTCCTTACATATCAGCCATATTGAAACAGGTGACTTAAACTGTGACACTATATTAAGCTTAAAAACCTTAATTTTTCTAAATGTTTAAATAGTTTTAGAATTTATTTTATGTATAACTAAAAAAAAATATGTTGGCCCTCCCAGAAGTTACCTAATTAATTATTTACCTTAGGGCAACTTTAGGGGGTGTATCCCATAGTCTAAAGCTTCTTTAATGATAGTGGATTTTTACAATGGAAAGCGTGCAAATGTGTTAATCAAAGTAAATGATGTCAGCAACTTTGTAATTTTCTGTTTAGTTTTATAAGTGTTCAAACATTTATTATGCACTCAATGTTTCTTATAATATTAGAAGAGATATTAACAAAATATGCACAATTTGAAGTACAGTATAGTTTATCCAAAAATACATAAAAGCATTGACCATTTTTCATATATGCATTTTTCATGCACCATTTGATATTCTAATTAATTAATAAATTAAATAAAGTTGCTAAAAATACAATTTATAATTTTTAATAATGTAAAAATAATAGTTACTGTTAGTAATGCAAGATTAGATAGTAAAATAAGTTTCTTACCTGATTTTCTGAAAGTTCCCTTAGGCTGATATTGTAGACTACGTTTCTGTAATAATAAAACACATTTAATAAATTAATTTCATTTGAACAAAATAAAAATATTTGCATTAATTTAAACGAAACTGAAATAATTTAAATTCTGTATTAGGAAATTACAATAAGAAGTTAAATAACCATTATTTGCGAACCTGTCATATTTATACTCTCAATAATAAATTAGAATTTACAAATAACACTGGAATATAAATATTCATAACAGCATTACAGAATACTTATTTTGTATTTTACATTCACTAACAAATACAAAAAATAAATGTAAAGATTCCATGCAGAAATGGAAAGTTATATCCATAGAAATATACATTTCTTTAAGGTATAATATAAGCTATTTTTACCTGGCACCAACCAGCAAGGCATCGCCATCTTGTTCCAGCAATTTAAAATGGTCCACATGCGAATGGTTTCCAGGAAATTTCTGAACATCATTTTCAGCTGCAACGATAAAAAAGAGCAAAAAATCACATCAAACTCAACGACAAACTCTATACACACACTAGCACATGTTTTTATATCAAATCAATATATCAATGCTATAATAGAAAGATCCAATCTGCACCTAAATCAACAATGGAAACTCAAAGCAAGTGAATTACATTTGAATTTTCATTTTCAGAGTTATTTATTGTTTGCTTCAGAAGTTGTGTGTAAAAGTACAATAAATATTCCAGAAAATTAAAAAGAAAATCAACTTGAGTTGGTCTGAAATCACACAGAGAGAAGAAAAGTCAGAAGGAAAATGACCATAAACTTGGGCTTCTGGTTGCAACTGCAAAATATATCGCCATTTATTTCCCACGCCCCATGTACACAATTTATTACAGTACAGGTCTCATCATCATCACTCGTGAAACACTATGAAAAACCTCTAGATAATAATCATGAAGCGATAGAAAAACGACAATGGCAAATATCATATAGGAAACATAGGAACCAGTATGGTTTTTCATTTACCACGTGCCGAGTTACCAACTAAGTTTCCTGTAGAACAGCTGGGGTTAAAAAAAAGATAAAAAGAAAAACAACTTTCACAGTTGTGGACCACCTCAAGAGCTGTAACAAGACCACTAAAAAATTTGACCCTTTAACCAACACTTTTTGATGTAGGTCTATATAGCGAAAGCAGTTGTTATATAGTAGTAGTAGTATAGGAGGGTCATTGAGCGCCGGAAATGACGTCATACCGCAATCAGATGGGCGTGGTCAATTTTTGTCTTTCTGTGATTGGTTGAATTCAGTACTGTCTGAAGCTAACAGGCCCCTCCAACTTCCGGCACTAGCTGTCACATAGAAAGAATTCAACCAATCACAGGAGGACAAAAATTGGCCACGCCCACCTTCTTGTGGTATGACGTCACATCCGGAGCGCACCGACCCTCCAATACTACTTATAGTACATAACTTTTGTTACATAATAGAAAACAAACAAAAAACACTTGGATGAGTTTACTTTTACTTTACTTTTCCAGAAACTAATTCTCCAACTCTGACGATAAAACAGTCAACCAAAGTATTTCAGACATGTGAGGCACAAAGCATAAAAAAGTTAAAGAAGTAGTATATGGGGGTAAAAAATATAAAAAAACAAAAGTCACCAACAGCTGGGATCGATCGTAACGCAAGTCAGACTTTATTTATGCAGCCAATTCAGCATTTAGAAATAAGCAACTTGACTTATACTGGAATAAGTAGAAAATACGTAGGAAATAAAAAGAAACATTGGGCCTATGTAGCATTTTTTTTTAAGTAGCTCAGCAAAAAATATTAGCAAGGACCACAAGGACCAAACTTGATGGCACAGCTTAAAATTCCTGACATGGAACTGTGTTTTGTTTCTTTAAAAATAAAAAGAGATGGCAGTGAACAGTACCACTGCTGGAATAAGGATCTCCCTTGATGAAAATGCTCAAGGGCCACTGAAAACACCATTAAGAATGAGTGAAGGGGTCAACACTTATGGCTAGGTAAACGCCCTCTGTGGTCAAAGCAAAGAATTATGTCAAGATGCTATATTCTAACATGAGAACATGTTCTAAATCAACTGACTTTATTTAAAATTAATTTCATTAAAGGATAGCAGTAGTATAGGAGGGTGATTGAGCGCCGGAAGTGACGTCATACAGCAAGCAGGTGGGCGTTGTCAAGTTTTGCCCTACTGTGATTGGTTGAATTCATGCTATGCGACATCACCGGATGTTGGAGGTGCCCGTTAGCTTCAGACAGTAATGAAGTCAACCAATCACAGCAGGGCAAAAATTGACCACACCCACCTGCTTGCAGGATGACGTCACTTCCGGCAATTAATGACCCTCCTATACTACAAAAGACTAAAAATAAAGAACAGAATTAATTTGGGAAATTGGAAATCAACTTCTATAACTTTTCCCTGAATTATTCCTCATATTTCCCTAATAATAATATAATTACATTTACTGTTAGTTAGTATTATGGGAGACTAGAAACTATTTTTTTTTTTACGAAATTTTCCAGGTTAAGAGTCTATTGTGGGAAAGGTGATAAGAAAGATACTAAACAGCTAAATAATATATGTTATTTGATTTTATGATACTGCAAACTGTACCTACCTATAAATATATAAAAGGTTTTTGTTAGCTAAAAAATCAATCTTGAGATTTTAAATTGTGGAAAATGTCTAAAAATGGACACACTCACTAATGAAAACGAAAAATAATTAAGAGACCGTAGACTTAACAGTAACAAATGTTTGTATTTTGTTAAATTTATCTTTCTTTTTCTTTTCAGAAAAGGCAATTCAAGCTATTTTCGAAATCGATTTACTAACTTTGAGCTTTAACATCGATTCGTTTGTTTCAGCAGGTCAATAAATCGATTTTCAAATTGCTAGCAGCATTCGTCCAAATATTTGCAACACCAAAAATTGCTGACCTATTTTTATAAATTCCTAAATTACCCCAATTCAGAAAAACAATAAGCAAAGTTTTCAAATGGTCACATTACCAATAAAGCATGCCATTACAATGGTAGCCAAAATTAATATTATACAGTAGTACAGTGCTAGGTTAATACAGTTAAAGGTGAACTGAAAGGGTTTTGTAACACCCCATGATATTTGGACTGTAGAAAGTATGATTAAAATTAAAACTATGAGTTCATTTCTTTTCTCTTTTAAAACTTTATTACAAGTGTTTTAAGAGATTGAAGTTTGTGTGTTTTTGGACCTGTGCAGAGAGGCTAGCAGGGCAAAAATCCTAATATGGAGAGTTGGTTCCAGCATATGAAGTGGGGAAGCCACCTGTATAAAGCCAATAGGCATTTAGCACGTTTTGGTGCGAGTGACATGCCATACGCACTGTCCCGTATGTCAATTTTTACTGTGTGAGGACTTTTGAGCACATATCTTAGGGTAAGTTTGCGAATTTTTATAACAAAAACCAATCGGTGGAAAAATTATAAAAAAATTGGACATACGCAAGTACATGTTGTTCATGCATAGGAAATTTTTCAGAGAAATCGGTTGCAAGAAATTTACCCTGTCAGTTCACCTTTAAGAGAACCAAGTGTTGAATTGTTTTTCAAATAAGTCTGTGTTGTTGAGTCTGGCTGAAATCAACAAATAACAGATAAAAACAAAAAGTATAAAAAGTGAACTCTGTCTGGGCTGTTACAGTGTATTTATTGTGTGGCGGCCATTACAGCGGTGTGCAGCTGGAGCGCCGTAGGACATCGATCGACCACCCTACACACATTTCCCAACAGGCAACTAAACTAACTCTCTGAGAAAGCAAAAATTGATCTCACAACGTTGAAGCAAAGGGCAAAAATGCAACAAGAGCAAGTAAAAAAATACTCCCAAAGCTGGCAAAGATCAAAGATAAAAAGGTGGGAAATTTTGGCAAAGTTTTCACCGGTTACGCCTACTTTTTATCTCAAATTTCCTTCTTTCTAACCGATCAACATCAGATCTTTGCAGCTACTATTCATATTCTTTTTATCTATATAAACGAAATTGCAGCAGTTTTTTTATTTTTCTCTCTCTCTTTCTTTCAAACTATCAAACGCTTTTATACGGTTTTCATCAAAATGACAGTGAAAAGAAGACAACAAACTATCAAGTGAACTGTTCTCTCAAGAAATACTGATACACAAGAAATATAAAGAGGGTCATAAAATTTTTTGAAGCCATAAATCACTCGATATCTCTTTCCCCTTTAAGAAATATGAATCGTTGACTAGACCAAAAAATACCTACTTCACTTGCAAGTAAAAATTGTGTAGGTCAAACGGGGTGAAATGAAACGCTTTAAACACTGACCTCAACCTTACCCTTAACCTTAAAAAGATATACAAGATATATACAAGGAGCGGTTCACCTCAATTTTTTCCTATAAGCTAGTTCCAAATATGAATGTTACTTAAATTGCTTTTTAAATAGCCGTTTAAAAGATAAAAGAAGTCTTGACATTGCAAGAGGTGTGAATAAACGTTGTGTCATTTGTCAAATTTTGAAGGTTTTGATTTTCTAAGGTCCTGATGGCTGCATAAAAGCGTTACTAAACAACGCATAAACAATGGTCTAAACCACGTGACCAATTTAGCCAATTTAAAAGTTTCCTCTAAGGCCATTAATAAAAAGATTAGTCACGAAACATTAACCAATCCATTGCTCATATTTTTCTTACAGTCACTAATGTTTATATCCATTAACATTTGATTTATTCAAAATGAGAATTACAAATGTTGACATAAAACAGTAGTCCAAATAATAAATTAGCAATATTAATTTTTGTTTTTATTTATATTAATGGGATTCAGAGTAAAACTTATTCAAGTTTTCCCATTATTCAATACTTTCATAATGCAAAAATTGCCCTAATTAATAATTAATGTTACAATAAACTAACAATATTTTGCAGTTAGAAAATAACATGGGATTTAAAATACTGTTGACAACAAAATATGATCCAATATATTTTTAAAGGTGAACTGACAAGGTTTTGCAACATACCCTGAAAAAACTAGCATTTGATTGCACCTAATTTAGGAACACTGTCTGAAAATTTGAGGCTATTTGAAGCATTATTGCCACATATATGAATTATTTAGTTTCATATCTCTTTAACTACTCGTAACTTTTTTAAAACAATTTTTAAAAAAGTTTTGTTTGCGCAAATCGTTTTATTGGCATCAATTCTATAGAATTACACACTTTCCAGGGTATGTTACAAAACCTTGTCAGTTCACCTTTAAGATCATTAAACTTTCATTATTTACTTCGTTTGGATAAGTGTAAATAAAACAAGCAGACATATTAAGCATGGATTACTTGAATTCAAACATATTTTCAACACAGATAGAAATTACTTTTACATAAGAGGATGAATGTAAAAAAATATCTAGTGAAAATCTGGTGCGATTATGAGTATATTGGATAAGATGTCACGCCATAAGGCGAAAATCTCATTAGTGAGCATGTATAAAATATGTTGGGTGCAGTTCAACGAACATAAGATCCATAATTTGTGCTATGCATGCATGCATGAATGTTGAAGATGAAAACAGCATGCATGAGAATACTCAACCCTGTTCAAGATTACGAATATAAAGCTATAAATATACATATACTGTATTGGGTTCAAAGATCACAATAAAAATGGGGAAAACAAATTAATCGAAGTCAATCAGATACAGTACACAATTGAAGCTCAGATTGCGAAAAACGATTCAACTGCATGTATTTTAGCTGCTAACACATTCTAGGAAATACAAAAAGGTTACAAATGTTGCTTTATTCTGGCCTATGAACCCCATAAAATACCATTGAATAAATAATAAAAAGTATTCATTTTAATATATAAATGTTCAATCGTTTTTCGATCTGTACTTCAAATCATAGTACATACAGTATAACAATCTAACAGAGTAATGTAACATAACGTAACGAAACATAACGTAGCATAACGTGACGTAACGTAACGTAACATAACATAGCGTAAAATAACATTACCAAATTAACATCACGTATAACAATCTAACAGAGTAATGTAACATAACGTAACGTAACATAATGTAGCATAATGTAGCATAACGTAGCATAACGTACCATACGGTAACGTAGCATAACGTGACGTAACATAGCGTACCATACGGTAACGTAACGTAAAGTAACGTAACATAACATAACGTAACGTAACGTAACGTAAAGTAACGTAAAGTAACGTAAAGTAACGTAACGTAACAATACATAACATAACGTAGCATAACGTAGCATAACGTGACGTAACGTGACGTAACATAAGGTAACGTAACATAACCTAACTCAAAGTAACATAACGTAACCTAACATAACGTAACCTAACATAACCTAATATAACGTAACATAACGTAACATAACATAACGTAACACACTTATTCAACATTTATGAACATTTATGGCCCAATGACCCAGCAGAATAGTGCATATAAAGTGAAAACCTTTTATATACAGGACGGAAAATTGATGTAGCGAATCCATTCCATTGAAAAATATATGCATTTTACAGAGGTCATGCCATTATAAAATCATTATAAAGGTTGCTATATAGCTAGGGTTGACTGTTGTGCAAATTGAAAATCATCGCAACCAAATAAGTGACCGAGGACGTTTTAAGACACAAGCTGATGAGTTAATACTTAATGTGTTTTGCAATAGTGGTGTGCAATTTGAAGTGGTGGAAACATGCTCCATCATGGTTTGCGAAGTCAAGTAGGTTTTGATGCAGAGTGCAACCTGAGAGTGTTTGTAGTGTACACCCAGTAGATGAGAATTTATTTTGCAAAAGTTCACAGTGCAACAAGGTATAGGTAAGTAAGGGGGAAAAAAGTAGTATTTCGGTCTGCAACTTTCGATGGTATCTGGGACCACTTTGGCGTCTGCATCTGCATTCAGATTGCCATCATGAGTCAGCTTGACCCAGACCCACACACTACTATCAAAGTTAACATTTGTGTCGTGACCAAAAGGGCCCCCATCATGCCACAAACTTGTCTCGTAAAAATCATCATCTAGTAAATCTTGCTCCAAACCAGTAAACACCATCACTACTTACTTTGAACTTTTATCACAGATTCAATGGAATTTCATTTTTTTTCATCCCACTAATATAAAGGTGAGTCATTCAAAAAAATTGGTCAACATTTTCAGTCCAAATCATAGTCAGCAGTTGACAGCCAGCTGATTTCCAGATTATTTTTCAACACAAAAGAATAGATTTTATGTGTAAAACAATCAAAACTGATAAATAAGTGGAAAAACCATCAAATTTCAAAAGTCTCATGCTTAATCGGTATTTTGTTCCAAGCAAATTAGAAGAGGAACACAGAAATCAAGAAATCAAATTATGTTAAAGGTGAACTGACAAGGTTTTGCATGCTACCCTTTAGATATCACAATAAAATGTAGTTAATATCACTAATGTCATTGGTGAAATCCGTTTCTCAATATATGTAGTGAAAAGAAAGTTATGAGCTAAAGGAGTTTCGTTGATTTTGAATTTTCTGAGCATGCTCAGTGAGGTGCGCACGACGTATGAGGCATCTGCTGCACCATAACTTGCGTATAAGCGAGCCGCCATGTTGTTTGCTCCACAGCAAGCACGTAATGAAGTTACTGGTATGTTTGGCACACCATACAACATATTCGGTGATACATTAAGGATGTAGATCCTACCGCACATGCTACCGCTGGCAAAACTGTTGTATTTTTTGTAAAAAAGCTTTTGCATTCGAAAATCTCACAATTACAGCGAAATTTAAGAAAATTAGCGTGAGCTTATTATTAAATTCTGGTTGCAATTGGTGTTGACAATTTTAACTTTGTCAGTTCACCTTTAAAGTGTCAAAAATTAAAAGTGTAAACAAGTTTGAATTTATGTAAAACATGAGAGGGAATTTTGGAGGGAAAATTGTGTATAGGAAAATTGTGTTGGAAAATTTGGTTGGGAAATTACGTTGTGCAACTGCATATTTATGAGTTAATTAACTAGAGTGCATTTCTTGGCATCTCATTCACCAGCCTCATTCCCTCAATTTATATTTTTTGGAGCCTGGCATCTAAGTTTATACCCTGGATTCATACAGTTTTTCAAGTACAAGGGATGAACACAAAGCAAGTTATACAGGAGAAAAGAAAAAGAGAGAGAGTGATGAAAATGGTGGATGCAAAAGATAAATGTTCACCATTTTCCATATATTATCTATATATCATCTTGAGCCAAAGGTACTATATGCATGTTATTAAATGCAACGACGAAAAACAAATGAATCACGTATCGTGAATGAAAGCAATGAAAGCAAACTAAGTTTTCTGCATATTTCCTCAATTTCAATATCCCAATATCATAATTCAAATATTCAATTGCTAAATTTCATACTTTCCCCAAACAATTCCTCATATCTTCAACAAACTGAAGTACTATTTCACAATACAATGTATTACAGTGAAACCTGTGATCTTGACCTGTAATTTGACACCATACATGATAAGAGAAATAAATAATAAATAAGCTGTGACGTCATCGGCCAATTTGCTTCATGATGGCTGCCTAAATTTCCCCGGATTGGCGCTTACTAACCCAGCGCTGTAATACTGTATAATAATAATTCTGGCTACCATTGTCTTTGTGTAAATACTTCATATACTAGTAATACAGTGAATTAAATTCATTTTCTATGCATTTTTAAATATGTTGATCACCTGTACAAGTTAACCGCATTTTTTAACCGCGAGTGGTCAACATATACAAGTTTCACTGTAGTATAATAAGAATTCAGGACACCTGAGAATCCACTATAGAAAGGTTTTATTATATCAATCTCCTTGAGTTTTCCAAGTTTTTTGCCAAAAATTTGAGAATTCTTTGATTTTTAATTTCCCTTGATTTTTAGAGCTGTGCAAAATTCAAATTCCAAGAGTTTTCCAGGTTTTCCAGGTTTCCCTGAATGGTATGAACCCTGTGTCATACTATATATGATGCCTTTAAACCTTGGTTTTAAAAACTAAATGACATTAAAATAAGTGTTAAACACAGATGTCATGTTTCAAGGAATAAACATGGGAAATTTAAGAAACTGGTTATTTCCATTTTCCTTTGGGAGAGAAAAAACAAATAGGCCTAACACAAAAACTAAAATTTGTATATCCTGTTTCAAGGGGGACACATTTCATTTTTGACATTGTAAAAAACCAAAACACACACACACACACACCCCACTTACTTTCAAAGTATGGATATAGGTATCAGTATCAAATTCGGAAATAAACTTCCGGACTTTCATAAAACTGAACGTCATCCATCATGTTATTTTTTCTCTAAAAATACTAAAAGTACTCAAAGAAAAAATGGTGTGGAAAAAGAAAAAACGACAAAATATGCAATATAGGAGGTTAAAAAACATGGCTGACCTGCTAAAATTGCTCATATTGCCACTATACTAAAAGAAGTCAAAGAAGTATAAGTACTAAAAGACTCAGATTGAATTATTATGAGTAAAACTGAGAGAAGGAAACTAGTGGGGGGAGGGGGGCGGGGGCGGGGGGCGGGGGCGGGGGCGGGGGGGAATAAAATAGAGAAAAATGGATGTAGTTTTTGTGGAGTTTTTGGCGTCAAAAGCCATTACAATATAACAGGGTATGTGTGACACTTTTCAGCAGCAACTTCCTTTTCGTAGCTTGCAATTTTTTGTAGAAACTTTTAGTTTTTATCCACTCGGGATAAAACCATGTGCTATAGAAAAAAGTGCGGATTTAGCCCTCCTCGGTGCTTATGCATACAAGCACATAAATCAAATTGTGCGTGGGCTCGTTAGTGTGACAACCCGTCCCAGAACACTTCAAAACTCCCACAATACATCCTCAAATCCAATAAATGACAAAAAACAAGGCCAAACACCTAAACGTCATACTTTCTCTTTCTACATCACTTTCTTTCTATCATTATATAACACAATTCCACCTTAAAAACCAGCAAATTGCTAGATTCAACTCAGAAGTAGGTCCATATAATATTTCCGTGTATTATGAACTATACTGATTTAACACAATTCCAGGATCTTAATTATAAAAATTATTATAATTTAGTGCAGATGAAAATTGATAAGATATTCATGTGAATTTCATGTGGCTTATTAAGTAGTGTAGAAGGAAGAATTTGTGCAAAAATGTAACGTCACAGGTGGGCGTGGTTTATTTTAGTCCTGCTGAGATTGGCTAGAATTGACTATCTCATAAAAATATTTTTAACAATTCCAGAACCTTGATTATAACAATTATTATAGTTTAGTGCAGATGAAGATAAACAAAATATTAATGTGACGTCACAGGTGGGCGTGGTTTATTTTAGACCTGCTGGGATTGGCTGGAATTGACTTTCTCCTCATAAATAATATTTGTAACAATTCCAGAACCTTGATTCTAACAATTATTATAATTTGGTGCACATGAAGTTCGACAAAATATGGATGTGACGTGACGTCACAGGTGGGCGTGGTTTATTTTAGACCTGCTGGGATTGGTTAGAATTGATTTTACACTCATAAATAATATTTGAGTATGAAATATGATCCCTCCTATTTCTGGTGATGAAATTCAATCCTATCTGATGCCAATATGGCTCCTCCCACTTTTGTCTATGAAATTCAGTCAAATATCATTTCATATAAACTTGAATTTGAACAATTTTAAATATTCCAAGGCCATTTTTGTACGACTTGTAACAATGGTGAATGCAGAGCATGTTTCATGTCAGTAACTATACAGTAGGTACATACAAAGCTAAGAAAATGCGAACAAGGATCTATTTGACTTGACATGCGAGCAGTAATTCTGTTCCAACAATAAATTACACTTTTTTATTGTTATTTACAAATATCTGACATTGAGAAATGACATACAAAACAACTTTGTTTCGAGTGCAGGAACTTTGCCAGCTGTTCATGTGAAAATTATATAGTCTATCACAGCGCCCTCTATACTGCAAACTCCTTTTATTTTCAACTATTTTTACTATTATTTGGTTAAAAATCTATAAATAGCTCTTTTAAAAAAAGCAGTTTGGAGAAGACAGTGAATTTAATTTTATTAGGTTTTTTATTCCTGGCAGCTAAAAATGCAACATTGAAAATGTTGGCATAACAAAATCAGTGTATACTTTGATGGAGATGGGGTAAAAAATATTAATAACTCTTCGCTCAACAAAAGTGGCATTAAATTTCGCTTTTAATACCAGTTATTGTCACTGTCAATCAATACAAACAGTAAACTCAATGAAACTCAATGCCACAATTAATAAAAAAGCACCTCAGTATTTGGTTTATCATTGAAACATTTGGCGAATAAAGTTACACAAAATCTGAATTGCAAATAAGCCTGTATATATATATTTTTCTGTATGCAAATTTCATATTTCACTTAATCTTATATAAGACAGTGTAAAAGCAACATTTATTGGCCATGTGTGAAAATCTGTTAGCATATAGGGGGTACAAAAATCATATTATCCACTATAAACAGGTTTTCCAGTGCAGAAAAAAAATCAAATTTTTCACCATTGACTGCTTATTTTTAGCATGGAGAGGGTCATTAAATATTCATCATGCATACTATTGGTCCAAACAAAGTTCAGTTTTCCACCATAGACAGGTTTTAACTATAACTCATTTTTGTCAAAATGTTAGTTGAATCGTTTTTCGAGGCTGTGTTCATGCTGATGGTGTATAATTAAATATTAAAGGTGAACTGACAAGGTTTTGCAACATACCCTGAAAAAACTAGCATTTGATTGCCACTAATTTAAGAACACTGTCTGGAAATTTGATGCCATTTGAAGCATTATTGCCACAGATATTAATTATTCAGTTTCATATCTATGTAGTATATCGAGTAGTATATTGTGAGATACTTTCACTGGAGCGCCATTCATAAGCTCTGCCATTGGCTGATATTGCAGAGGAATTTGGCCTCATTGGCTGAAAACTCAAATTTCGCAAAAACAGGACACTGTGACACCAACACGGTGACACCACCCTTCCGTGACGCCCTCTTTAACTACTCGTAACTTTTTTTAAACATTTTTTAAAAAAGTTTTGCTTGCGCCAATCGTTTTATTGGCATCAATTCTATAGAATTACACACTTTCCAGGGTATGTTACAAAACCTTGTCAGTTCACCTTTAAATATTAAAGTGCTGCTTTAAAATGCATAGTTAGTAAGTTGCATATGACACAGTATGATGTCTAATTTGAAAGTTTGGAACAAAAATGGTAAAATGGGGGGGGGGATAAAGATATGGTAAATAGGGATAACTGGAAGGTTGTCATGAAGTAGGAAAGGAGTGACACAGCACGACACCTTGTTTGTTGTGTAGCTTGTTAAGACGCATTTGCAAAGTAATTGTCGCCAAGCTGCACTAAAGTTAAGGAAAAAGAGAAAAAGCGAATGAAAAGTCCAATTTGCTTGAAAACTTCAACCTCTTGAACAAGCCTCTTGCGGCAGCTTGAATTAACTGGGCGGATAATGAGCAAACAAGAGCATGACTCGAATTCGTAACGAGCAAAACAACAAAAAACAATCACAAATCCCCTTTGCCCCAATACCATATATACTCTACATATTCAACTCTGAAGAAAACTTATCCAAATAAATGGAAATGTTATCCTTTCCATTGGAGAGAAAAAAAAAGATTTCAACAAATCTACTGTTTCCTCTTACATTAACCGTAATTGCCACGCCCCAAGTATAATGTCAATCCAGAGTTATGCTGAAACATAAGCAACATCAAGTAAGATTAGTCAATATTGTACTGCATTTGCAGAAACCAAATTTCTGAGTAAATTTGGAGCACATTTGGAGTAAATTTGGAGTAAGATTAGAGTGCATTAAATTTGAAGTAAATTTGCAGTAAGTTCGGAGTAAGTTCAGAGTAAATTTGCAGTACGTTCGGAGTAAGTTCAGAGTAAATTTGGAGTACGTTCGGAGTAAGTTCAGAGTAAATGTGGAGTTTAGAGTAAATTTGGAGTAAGTTTGGAGTAAATGTGGAGTTTAGAGTAAATGTGGAGTTTAGAGTAAATGTGGAGTTTAGAGTAAATTTGGAGTAAGTTTAAAGTAAATTTGGAGTAAGTTTAAAGTAAATTTGGAGTAAATTTAAAGTAAATTTGGAGTAAGTTTAAAGTAAATTTGGAGTAAGTTTAAAGTAAATTTGGAGTAAGTTTAAAGTAAATTTGGAGTAAGTTTAAAGTAAATTTGGAGTAAGTTGTCACTTGAGTTAGTTTGGAGTAAAATTTGGAGCAAGTTTGGAGTAAATTTGGAGCATGTTTGGAGTAAATTTGGAGCATGTTTGGAGTAAATTTGGAGCAAGTTTGGAGTAAATTTGGAGCATGTTTGGAGTAAATTTGGAGCAAGTTTGGAGTAAATTTGGAGCATGTTTGGAGTAAGTTTGGAGCATGTTTGGAGTAAGTTTGGAGCAAATTTGGAGTAAATTTGGAGCAAGATTGGAGTAAAATTGGAACAAATTTGGAGTAAGTTTGGAGCAAATATGGAGTGAGTTTAGAGAAAATTTGGAGTAAGTTTCGAGTAAATTTGGAGTACAAGTTTAGAGTTATTTCACCATAGATTGGTTTCATAATACCGATTTTTTCTCAATTCAAAGTTATACATTAATTATTTAACATTGCAATAACAGGGTTAATTATTAAATTCAATAATTAGCCTTTTAATGTGATCTTTAATTTGTTTTCTATTTTATTTAGTGACAAGTTTGTCATTCCTTTGGATTTAGCTCTCAGTTGCAATATATTTTACATGAGTCCAACTTGGTCAAATATTTCCCATTCTTTTACAAGAATTTTTCTGGGAAAACAAAGGTGTGTTTTACCTCGGTTTTTACCTAGAAAACAGACGATTCATTTGGGGTAGAAGAAAGCTAAAAAAAAGAAAAGACCAGGAAATTGCTGCTTCAACTGGTCACAAACTTAAACAAAAACAATGTCACACACAACACATTTCCGACATTTCCGTTACGGAATTACCACCACTCCTACCTATTAAATTAAGTGCAAAGTGTACCAATCAATTAATGTAGTCAGCCCCCATTATAGCACCCTTCAATTACAAAATATTTGTAGCAATTCAAGAACCTTGATTTATGTGACGTCACAGGTGGGCGTGGTTTATTTTTGACCTGCTAGGATTGGCTGGTGACAAACAGTGCTATTATATCACTTATTGAAATAATAAGTAGGCCTACATAACTTTCCCAATCATCTCTAAATTACAGTTAGCCTCCAAATAGGTGCAATAGCCTCTCATTTCATCATATCCTGCTATCAAATTTGTTTTCCATATAAAACAATAGGAATATCATTAGAATAATCTCATTTCAAGTATTTTTATCTGACACAATATCCAATTTGAATATGTATACATATACTAATTACAATTAGTTCTACTTTAAGCTTGCTTTAAGGACATGAACATAGTCTTTATTGATGATTTTTTATTATGATTCTTTGTTGAAAAGCATGAAAAGCAATGTATGGTACAATCAAGGTACAACTGATGGTAAATTGCATAATTTTTAAATTGTTTACCACGAGCTATTAAACAAAAACAACCGGTTTTTATGTAATAATGAATGCCACCAAGAGGTTCAACAAAAGAGAATCTCCTTTATATAGGTATTGTGTGTGAAAGGTTTTAATGTCTTAATCAGCAGCTGCAGTCACGGTTTGCAGATTTAACGACCGGACATGTTTTCCACACGCAACCCCCCAAATAAAACAATATTATAATATAGGTTTAAAAAAATTGAACACAGAAAAAGAGCGGCCATATTGGAAATATGAAACACATATCCATGCATGCAGTCAAATGGTCACTTGAAACAAAGAAATTTTCCTTTCTCTGTTTGGAGGCTCCTCAAATTTCCTTGTAACTTTAATATTTGAGGGATTAGTGAAAAAATACATTTGGCCTTTGGCCACTCCCATTTTGAGTCAACAATGGCGTGACTAAGAAACATTACCTGGGGCAAACACACCTGGAACATGTACAAATCTCACTGCAATCCCAGACAATCAGTGTTTGAAGTTTGCAAAATTCAACTTCAATTTATATCAATGACTTATTTAATAAATGCAATGGATATCATAAGCATTTGGAAAAAAATTATACTTTTGACTATAAACTAAGTTATACTTTTGACAAAACAAGTTATACTTTTGCCTATAAACTAAGTTATACTTTTGCCTATAAACTAAGTTATACTTTTGAATATAAACTAAGTTATACTTTTGACTATAAACTAAGTTATACATTTGACTATAAACTAAGTTATACTTTTGACTATAAACTAAGTTATACTTTTGACTATAAACTAAGTTATACTTTTGACTATAAACTAAGTTATACTTTTGA
>JAQFZQ010001601.1:0-18423 GCA_034696005.1 Glomeris marginata | reverse complement strand
TTTGAGACAAACGTTATGTTGATATGCAGTGATTGGTCGAGAGTGGGGGTTACTAAACCACGCCCTGCCACCCAATTAACATATTCAATAACAATCCTTAAAATTATACTGTATAATACACTATAATGACAGAATAAATGCTCATTTAATTTGGCTTTGGGGTACCTACTAGTGTAAACATGTGAATAAATATATTCTCTACAATAAATGCAGCAACACAATGCATATTCATTTGTAATGTTTATTTCATTGTTTGTGCATTCATGCGGTAACCACTTGACTTCATAGTCTAAAATGGGCTGCACACTGATCCCTGCAATTCACTGATCGATTAATCGATCCAGTGATGCTGGCAGCAAACAAAATAAAGCACTCAATTGCTTTCCGTTTATAATTCTGCATGCGATTTGAAGAAATAATAAAAATCAATAGGGATTCAAATAGCAGAAATAGCACAATGAAAACAATTGTAAATGTTCCATTTATAATGCTTCATATTGCCCCATTAATATTATTTCCCTATTATTAAAGCAAGCAATGGATTCAAGAAATGTGACATTTAAATAATGTAGAGTTGAATTGAAAATCAGGATATAACATTATCGATCCAACAATATAGCCTTGAGCAAATTATAAAAATTTGATATATAAGGTTTTCATTTAAAGAGGAAAACATGTTTACCACATTTCCATTTTGCTTCAGTGATCCTAATTAATTTTTCGTTCCGGTTTTTAGCAAGACCACACTAATTATAACCTAATTATAACTACGTCACTAATTTACCGCCTAATGACATACTATTTTGAACAATCCATTTTTTAATTTTTCTCAAATTATTGATTATAGAAAATCCTCTAATTTGAAATTAAATTAAAAAAATTACAAATGTTCAAATGTGCCCCACAGTATAGATAACAATTATAGTATTATGCATGTAAGTATACAACTAGTATATTTTAATAATTTTAATAACTTAACAATGAATACTTAACAATCAATACTAAATCAATTAGAAAATAAATTTAAAATTAATTTTAAGAAAATAGATCACAATTAATTAGTAAATATTTTTTTCTTTATTTATATTATTTATACATAAGTTTTAAAAAAATGTTTCCCATATTGGACACTGGATGGCACTGCGGAAAACGCTGCAAGTTTTTATTTTACTTTGAATTAAATACTAATTTAACATTGAATTCAACCAATTAAATCACTATTTATTTAATTAATTATTTATTTATTTGATTATTTATTTATTAATTTACTTATTTATTTATTTACTTATTTATTTACTTATTTATTTACTTATTTATTTATTTATTTATTTATTATAATATTTATTTAATTAATATTATGTATTTACATAAATTGTACAAAACTGTTTCCTATTTTGGACGCTAGATGGCACTACTCAAAACGCTGTTGATTTTGCTTTGAATTAAGTAAATTATATGTAAAATGCTAACCTTTAATTAGATTAAATAATTTTATATTTAAAATAATCCATTTTAATGAACATTTGCCCGTATTCGCTATACGGCACCGCGTCATACACCGCGTGCCTATATTGAATTTCTACTCGTTTATTATGTTGACCCATTGTAGATCGATGATATTTTGCGATAGATTCACAAGTAAATCATCTTTTACAACCCTGTATAAAACTGCAACCGCCATTTTGATCTTATAGATATCTTCACGTGTTTGTTGATCGCGCGTAGTATAGTCTACAATATACAATTCACCGAGTGCTTTTCTTGCCTGCTATATCGATCCATCAATTAACATGTAATCATTTGGGAAATGGCAGAAATAATGCTCGATAATGTCAAGGAGAGAATAGAGATAATAAAAGGGCATAAAGGGTGAAGCAATGCAGTGAAAACTGCGCTAAAAGCGACCCAGTAAGATAACAATGTCTTACCTGATTCTAGGCTCGGATATGCGCCAATATGGTGGACTGGAAATGCAACACAACTATACTGGTGGATGACTACCAGCAGTGTTGGTGGTTTTTCTGGGTGTGGGGCAAGGGCCTATTGACGTCACAAGTCTTGGACATATTGCGCAAACTCTGCTCTCGATGACATTTGGATGTGTTAAAAGAGAAATGTTTCATTTATTCATTGCGTCTCTCTCACTCTCTAGCTCTATACACTTCTCCACTAGACCGCTAGACAGTTCACAGTTATTGATTTCCGTTCATTCGCAACATGACATTGATAACAGATAACAGCGCCACCTGGCGGAGCAACAGAATACTAATCCACACTCATTAGAACAACATTAATGATGGAGTGGATTTTTTATAGTCAACTTCCTTACAGCAATTTTCCTTGTCACTTTCTTTATAGTCAACTTACATCAATTTTCCCCTTATGTAGACACTTCCTTTATAGTCAACTTCCTTACAGCAATTTTAACCTTTTTGGCACCTTTACAGTCATTTTCCCCTTATATAGTCACTTTCTTTATAGTCAACTTCCTTACAGCAATTTTCACCTTATTGACACCTTCTTTACAGTCATTTCCCCTTATATAGTCACTTTCTTTATAGTCATTTTTCCTTAGATAGTCACTTTCTTTATAGTCAACTTCCTTACAGCAATTTTCACCTTATTGTCACCTTCTTTACAGTCATTTTCCCCTTATATAGTCACTTTGTTTAAAGTCAACTTCCTTACAGCAAATTTCCCCTTTACAGTCATTTTCCCCTTATATATAGTTACTTTCGTTACAGTCAACTTCCTTACAGCAATTTTACCCTTATTGTCACCTTTACAGTCATTTCCCCTTTTGTGGTCACTTTCTTTATAGTCAACTTTCTTACAGAAGTTTTACCCTTATAGTCAACTTCTTTAGTCATTTTTCCCTTACAGTCAACTAGCTAACTCACCCCAGATTTTACTTTTGTAAGGTTCCTATATGTTAACAGTTACCTAAACAGTCATTTCCCTTACATGCAATATTGCATTCTATTTTTTTATAGTCAATAATTTATTCGCTGTTTGCAGTATAATTTTTATTACAGTCAACTTATAATTTAACAAAAAAGTAATCTAATTTTTAATTTGCAGCCTTTTTTCAAGTTGTGGCCAAACTTTGTGGATAAACATAATATAATATAATAAAGCATTTCTCCTAGAATAAAGTAAACTTTGTCACATTACAAAGTGAACATTTTTTATAGTTGTTTTTAGAGTCAACTTTTGATTCATTGTAAAGTTGACTGTATATTGTTACAGTCAACTTGCTTTACAGTCAAACAAAATGATAATTCCAGGATTTGACTGTAAAACAATGGATAATAACAAAACAGTATTTCAAACAATAGATTGAATTACGTAGGATGTTGATTAAATTTGCTTTTAATTGCAATATAATTAAAATGGCATTTAATTGATTTAAAAATGAAGAAAACATGATTGCAGATTACTTTCCAGTAGAGTGAATATTTTAAATGTTGTGATATATGCATTTAACAATCCACTCTATTATAACACTGGAAATTCCCAGATCAATGATGCCATGCTCCAGGTACCACACCTAGTTTACGTCACATGAACTACACATCATGTTTCCATTACCACAATTACCAAGAGAGATGCGCCATCTTTATTCAAATTCATTGTTTCCATCCAAGTTTCCATTTAGACTTTTATTTTCAATTTTTGTCCCTGATTCGATGATCAATCGCAACAGATTTGGCTTTGTAAATACAAATAACACGTGAAAATCCCAAATAACACATAAATCCGGGCGTAAATTGTAAGAACAAACTGGAAAAATGAAATAATAAACCAAGAATTCGATGCAGAATTGAGATTGTAAAGGTTTGGCCACTGTATAAATAAAAAGTCGTCATGGACATGTTTGGGGCTTCCGCCGCTAGGTGGCGTTTATGGCTATTTGGGTTTCGAGCTCGGTTTCGAGATCATATTGAATAAGCACGCCACCTAGCAGTGGAAGCCCCAAACACGTCCGTTATGACTCATCGCAGGTATCGTGGCCAATATTTATCTTTAGGCATACCACTGTTGACGCCGCCCTTAATGGCGGCGCACCAATCTAATAGAGTCTAATAGAGTCATCCATGAGTAGGCGTGGCTCTGGTATGAGCTAGGACCACGATTGGTACAAAGCGAAATCGGTTAATTCAAAGTTAGCGTAGAGTAATTCAAATGACGATTATGATTGGTTAATTCAAATTTAAGAGGGCGGGAAGTACGCGTTTATTGGCGATCGACGTACCGGTACGTACCGTTTGATTGTAATCCGTATCGTATCGCGCGTATTGCGTGGAATGAATACTGGACTGTGCTCATTTTTGCAGCAGGGGAGAGGGAGGATTATGACGATGGGTGACGGAATTCGGTACGGCGATGTGGCCAAGAGCCAAGATGGCGAAGACGTATGATTACCTATTCAAGTTACTGTTGATTGGCGATTCCGGCGTAGGAAAAACATGTGTACTCTTCAGGTTTTCCGAAGACGCGTTTCATTCGACGTTCATATCGACGATAGGTGAATTTGAAACGGGTTTTTAATAAGATAAATTGTGTTTTTGGTCCGAAGCAGACGGCTGACATTTGGGCGGTTTTTGACCCGCCTCAATCAGCTGTCTGTCGTTTTTTACTGGCGATTAATTGACAAATTTCCGATGTAAAATTAACGTAAACGTGCAGATTTACTCAAGTTTCTATCCATAATGTGACACGTCAGCCGTGTTCTGTCATCCGAATCGCCAGTTAGGCCTATTTTTCATTTTTGCTATTTTATTTCCTTATATAATATGTCTATATTTTATTATATTGTAAGTTTCATTTAAAAAATACATCTTTTAATTCCAGAAGATTGCTTCATCGTTTAACGAATCAGATTTCAAGGATGATCTATATTTATACAAGAACTTTGAGTTGTTTTTCCACTTGTAGATACTATTTATTCTCCAGCTGTTCTAAAAAAAGTTTGCTATTTTATTAATTGTAATTATAAGCCTATTTAAAACAATTCAATTCTGTATAATATTAATGTTGCATTTTAAAATGCTGAGTTTTGTCAAAATGAATTTATATCGTAATGGAAAAATTTATGACCATTTTATAAAATTAAAAATTTGAGAATATTGGAATCAATAAAATATTGTCATTAAAATATTTTAAAATTGTAATTTCTATTCTGAATTATATATAGCCTACAATGTTATATAATCTCATCTGTTATGTCTTTTTCATTTCCAGGTATCGATTTCAAAATTAGAACTATTGAACTAGACGGCAAGAAGATAAAACTTCAAATATGGTAATCATTTTAAAGGTGAACTGACAAGGTTTTGTAACATACCCTGGAAAGTGTGTAATTCTATAGAATTGATGCCAATAAAACGATTGGCGCAAACAGAATATTTTTAAAAAAATTTAAACAAAAGTTACGAGTAGTTAAAGAGGGCGTCATGGAAGGACGGTGTCACAGTGTCCTGTTTTGGCAAAATTCGATTTTTCAGCCAATAATGCTTCAAATGGCCTCAAATTTTCAGACAATGTTCCTAAATTAGTGGCAATCAACTGCTAGCTTTTTCAGGGTATGTTGCAAAACCTTGTCAGTTCACCTTTAAAATCTGGATGAAACAATGATTAAAACTATTATTTTCAATGTTAATAGGGACACAGCTGGTCAAGAGAGATTTCGCACAATCACAACAGCATATTACAGAGGAGCTATGGTATATTCCATTAAATATATATTAAATAAATATATAAAACAATTAAACACCTTTCTTATATATAAATTGATGTTTTATTTCAGGGTATCATGTTAGTTTACGATATTACAAACGAGAAATCATTTGACAACATCAAAAATTGGATCCGCAACATCGAAGAGGCAAAATCACAAAATTTTCTATTTACATTTATAATAATATTTATTTATCTGTAATTTTTCTATATTTTTTTTCTTTCTAGCATGCATCAGCTGATGTAGAAAAGATGATTCTGGGTAATAAATGTGATGAAAATGATCGACGTCATGTTTCTAAAGAAAGAGGTGAACAGGTAATTTATCAATTGTATAGTATATTAATTTTGAAATAATGATTATATAAATAATAATAAATGTTGTTGGTGCATTTAGTTGGCTATAGAATATGGAATCAGGTTTATGGAGACAAGTGCAAAAACCAAAGTGAATGTTGATGAGGCCTTCTACACACTTGCTCGTGATATAAAAGCAAAAACAGAGAAGAAATTGGTAAGATTTTTGGTGTTTTTGGGTAATTAGTTAATTTCCATAGGAAATTTTTGGTTAGAAATTTTAAATTATATATTATAGAACAAAGTTTTCTTATAACTGGTGGTTTTCTTTTGTCTCTCTCTTTCTTCTAATGTCCTGATGGGTTCTTTGGTTCTGCAGAAGGTAAACTATATGTGTTAAAACTGATAAACTGACACTCA
Organism: Glomeris marginata; assembly: GCA_034696005.1. Taxonomy (NCBI): domain Eukaryota; kingdom Metazoa; phylum Arthropoda; class Diplopoda; order Glomerida; family Glomeridae; genus Glomeris; species Glomeris marginata. The sequence continues at coordinate 11,967 of JAQFZQ010001601.1, read as the reverse complement.
ACATTTTGCCTGTTGTTTTTGATTTTGATTTTTATAATTTCTAATTTTATTACATTAACCTGTTTTGTGTGCTACTAAACGTAATATTTATTACATGGTGTCTATGACACATTCATATGATAATTCTGATAAAGGGATATGTTATAAAATATGGGATTTGTATTCATTATATTTTAAATTCAATATTCATTGTGAAACAATTTTAAATTCAATATTATAAAACAATTTTAAATTCAATATTACAATTATAAAACAATCTTAAATTCAATATTTTAAACTTATTTTTGTTTATTCATAATAAAGGACAATTGTTTTACATTAAATTTTATTTTTGAAAGTACATAGACACCCTGTATTACACTTTAGTATTAACAAATGAAGCCTAATAATGTTACAAACACATAAACCTGTTTGTTCCTTGTTACTTTAATAGAAATGTATAGAAAAATGAAATTCAATTTGTTTTGTTAGAAATATTTTAATACCTTTATTTCAATTTGATTGTTTAAATTGCATTTAATTGTCTTTAAATAATGTTATATACATTTATTTATATTAACTGTTGATATTAATAATTCTGCTTCATTACTTCATTAGTTTTATTGCTGTTTACTTAAATTTGTTAATAAACTATAATTGAATGTACATTTTATTTTAGTACCTATTACAAAGAAATTGCACTGTAATTTTTGTGATTAATATATACTAATATTGTTTTATTGTGCTTTCCACATAACAAAATAATTATTGACTTTTATATGTTGAATTTAAGTTACTCATGTCTTTAAATATGTTAATTGCAGGAAGCAACGAATCCACCTAAAGGTGGTCATCAACTGAAAGCATCAGAGAGTGGGAAGAAGTCCTCTGGATGGAAATGTACAATCCTATGAGAAATCATCTGTCTGCCACGTCATTCTACTTGGCTGAATGGGGTACCTGGTGTAGCAGTGTGTGGGTATATATGTGCAAGTGTGTAATAACAATAATAATAATGATGATGATGATGATGAAATTAGCATATATGGACATATTTTCATGTCTTGTTTTTTCACGCGGTTGCTGAAACTCATATTATAAATCATGACCATTGCATAAGAGAGCAAAGATCTTCATGTTATACTTATAAAGTAAAACAAAATGTTCATCTCAGTCTCATTTCGAGATTAGTTAAAATATGTTTATATTGAAATACTGAATTAATTAAGTGGTCAATCCAAGAAATTAAGACTTCGGCAAAATAAATTTTGCAAAATAGAAAACCAGACATGATTATGATTGAAATTTGTTTATATAGGGTAATTATGTATGTGTCCATGTACATGATATTTATTTATAAACAATAAGATTAATATCAATGCTTATTTTCCGAATTAAAATTAATTAGATGACACGATAAAATTTGTTGATAATCAGCTAGTACTTTTCCATGTAATGTGTCAGTTGTTCAATGTGTTGTTTAATAATCTTTTGGAAAAGTAAATAGTGTTTTTATACAGCTATATATAGTCCAATGTCATGAAAACATCAAGTTTTTTATTTGGACAAATACAATGTAATTCAAATTAAAATTACAGAAAATGTGGGAAATTATTATGAAATCATTTGAAATTTCTGCTAAAACACTTAAATAGAGACATACTAACATCAAAGATAATTAACGTGTATATAGAGATACTTAAAGGATAATTATGACTTGAAAAGGTACAGAAATAATGGTATATTTCATAAAAGAGGGGAAAACTAGTAGGGAGTTGGTCACACTGCCGATGCTCCGTTGCAATTTCTGTTTTATGAATCCGACGCAATACTATTACACGGATGACGTGTTGCGCGCAATGTTTCCGTAGGTTTAACGCTAATATATTGCGTGGAAATTGATTAGGGGAAAGAAAGATGCGCAACGAGGGAGAAGTTGCGCGGAGCGACGCTCGACGATACGGCGCTCCAGCTGGCGGCGTTCAACTCGCCATCCGATCGCAGTACAGATCGGTCCTCGGTCGGAGCAAGTTGTCACGGCTGGTGGCGGCGGTGGTAGGAAGGTAACCTTCAAAAATCGGAGCCGTCAAGTTGCAAATTGTGGGAAAGGAACGATCGGAGATGTCGGCCATGGCTATGTGTACATGGTTAAATGCGAATTTATTGGAGGATGCCACGCATTTGTCTGCAATCGGCAAAAAGCAAGTTCTCAGCTGATCGCGTCAGCTTGTCTGGTACGGCCACCATCGTCACCTTCATCACCAAACACCGAGAAGCGACTCGAATAACGCCGAATTTCAAAGTAACTTGCTGCCAAATGTAAGCCGGTCTCACGCCATGCTAACATGGACTGTGATCGGCTGTCGCAGTTAACCGATGGCGTCAAATTCTACTTCGAAAAAGCCTGTAGAAAGCGGGCCGCCGCTATCATCATCACCACCACCACCATCTCAACCGCAACCGCTACTCGAACCGCTACCGGTCAAACTTGAACTCGTCGCCGCTTCATGCGGACAAGATGCGGATTTATTTCAACAAGTACTCCTACAAGATGCAACAAAATCAGAGAGTGAACGAACGAAGAATCGCACTTTTGAGGCGATTGCGGATGCGGATCGCGGTAACGAAGAAGAAACGGAGAAAAACGACGATGATAATAACTACCCAACCGCATCCGCTACCGCTCTTGGCGAGGTGACAATCGCGTGTTCGGCAGCAAAAACAGATAAGATTCGGGATATAGTGGAGCAAAATGCGACGTAAGTGTGATTTTATTTACTCTTTTAAGCAGGTTAAAAAGTGGATATTTGAGTTTTTTTGAAAGCGATGCGCGGGAAATGAAGAATTACAACTACTCGGTAGCGGTGAAGTTGCGGTAGCGGTTTATTGGATGTTGCAAGGCAACTGTGATTTGTAATCGGGAGGGGGGATCTTATTGAGAATTGGAAAAAATGAAGGAAAGTACAGTAAAATGAGAGCAAACACAGTTGATGGTGGTTTTTAGTTGTCAGTTTTTTAAAAATATCTTTTTTCATTTTTTACTTAACGGCCGTTAGGCCTATATAAATTATTTAAAAGAATTGAACAAAAAATGCGTTACATTCGTTTAAAATGCGTTGTGAAAATAAGTAAAGACACAAAAAATGAGTTAGATTTTTAAGAAATGGTAATGTGTGAAATAAAATGTTGTTTCACACTGCCATTTTACAGTTTACTGACAAGTTGAACGTATTTGAAAGTAAAACCCGGGTTTTTGCTTGCCCATCACGTAAAAGTAATTCGTAATTATGTAATATAAATTAATAACGATCGAGCTAAAATAAATTAAATGTCAATAAATATGTACATATTAGGAAATAAATCAATTGAATTAAACGCGAAATTTAATTTAGAATTATAAATAAAAATGGAGAATAATTTGTTATTGTTTCTCACTTCTAATACCAGATGGCGCTGCTTATAATAACGCGCTCTAATAACGCGTCTTTCGGTGCGCCACCTGGTATTAGAAGTGAGAAACACATTCCGGCAATTTTTTAATACTTACACAGGAAAAGTGAATATAATAAGTAACTTTCGTAATTTTTATTGATATAGGCTTATTTTACAAATTTTTTCTGTAATTTAATCAGTAATGAAAATATATTTAGGCTAACTAATTTGTTTTATTTTAAATTTTTTTGCTCAACATGTCAAACTAAAGTTGCAAAATCAGACTTTGTGCGTCTCATGACGAAATAGAAACATTATAATTAATCACATTGAGTTTTCCCACTCATAAAAATGAATTTTATCGTTTTTCCAAGTGTAGACAATCTCTACTTACGACCTTTTGATGCTACGACACGTTCATTTTGAGCGCCAACTTGGGCAAAAAGGGCGTAACTAGAACGTACAGTAAAAAAGTTCTACTTACGACCTTTTGATGCGCAATCGCGTTCATTTTACCCGCGAACTTAGACAAAAGGGGCGTAACTAGAACGTACAGTAAAAAAGTTCTACTTACGACCTTTTGATACGCCAACGCGTTCATTTTACACGCGAACTTGGGCAAAAGTGGCGTAACTAGAATGTAAAGTTAACTATTCTACTTACGACCTTTTGATACGCCAACGCGTTCATTTTACCCGCGAACTTGGGCAAAAGGGGCGTAACTAGAATTTAAAGTTAGCTGTTCTACTTACGACCTTTTGATGCGAAAACGCGTTCATTTTACACGCGAACTTGGGCAAAAGGGGCGTAACTAGAACGTAAAGTTAACTGTTCTACTTACGACCTTTTGATTCGAAAACGCGTTCATTTTACACGCGAGCTTGGGCAAAAGGGGCGTAACTAGAACGTGCAGTGATGGTTGGATGGTTGAAAGTGGTTATTTTTCTAATGATGTACTGGAACTAATCTGTGGTCAAGAACCAATCAGGAAGACGGATCTAGGGCAAAACTAATTTGTCAGATATATGTTCAGATTTGCCAGATGTTTGTTTGCAGTGGTTGCAAGTTGTTCACAGAATGTTCAAATTAAGAGGTCATTGCTGACGTAAATGCCATTTCATCAAATTTCAATTGGGTAATAATATTACAGGATATCCGCTTGGTGGCGCTGCTTTCGAATATATAAAAAAATATATAGATTTACTGACATGGCCCAATAATCTTTGATATTTTCTAGATAACTCTGCTTTTATATTATTTTATGTATTAGGCCTATATAATATTGCAGTTTAGTTCGATGTTTTCCCACCAGGGTCACTCCATCCGTCAATGCCTACAGCGCCCTCTACATCGAAAATTCCCACGTAGGATTCCTATGAAAAAATCTGTATTTACGTCACTTAATTTCAATGAAAAGTACTTATTAGGAGTGAGATTAAAATTGACCCTGAAAACTAGTAGTACATAATATAAAAATAGGTTTTATTTTATTTTTTAAATGAATTAACAAAGACAGTGGTAAAAATCGGGATTTTATAGTTGTTTAAAACTGTAATTCACATGATTTTATTAGTTTTATTTATAGATAGTATATGTAACTGGCCAATGTAATAATTTCATATAGTAAAAATGAAGGCTAAAAACAGGAATAAATAGACAACAATCTGGTAACCATTAAGTTTTATTAGTTGTTCATATTGAAGGTTAAACTACTTCATTAATATTAATTGGGTGTGGTTGGCCATCTGAAAATTTGGAACTCATGTTAGAGTTGCAAGTGATTGTGATTGGCATTTTTTTATAAATTGCCTAGAGGTTGAAAGAAGAATTTAAAAAAGGAAAGAAATAGGCTTAAAAAAATAAGTTGTTTAATAAAACTACTGTACCAGTTTCCTACAATTGTTAAAAGTTTCTATAATATATAGGCCTACAAATAGGTACACATTTGTGCACATTGAAGTAAAATTTTGATGATATATAAAGGTTTTATTCCAGTATATTTTGTATATTTTATGATTTTTTTGTGCAGATTTTTATCCAAATTTATTTCTAATTTATTACATTGTTATTTCTATTATATAATTAAAAACTATTAAATTGTGTTTAAAATATGAGTAATAACCTGATGATATAAATGTTTTATTCCAATATATTTTGTAGATTTTATGCTTTTTTAAGTTTTTCTTATTCTTATTTGTTTCATAATTTTTTACATTGTTCTTTTAGAAAGTTCAATTATTTGTTTAAAAAAAGGCAAATTCGTTTTAAATATGATTATGTTGCATGTGAAATGTTTTCATTTATTAATTATAGATAGATTTTATATATAAAAACTGAAATTCCTGCAAATTAATGGAATCTAAACCTATTAGAATTTAATAACAAAAAATAGTTTCTATAACGGTCTGTAGAGGGCGCTGCTTAATCCCTCTTGAATAAAATATGTAATAAAGCACATAAAGGACGTTTATAAAATATGAAAGTGTAATTTTGAAAAATAAATGCAAAAATAACTTGATTTATGATAAATGAGGAAAATCTAGAAATCTAGAACACGGATTGGTTGTGACAGTTGTGCCGTCAGCTTGATAATGGCGACGTTGCGTCGTTTTTTTCTTATTATTAACAAGTTATTAATTAGTTTTTGATTACTGGTGGGGTATCTAGTGTATTTATAATATATTATGTGTTTAGAAGGGTATTTTTTGTGTTTTTTTGACAAGTTTTTGTGAGTTTTCTTTTTTCCGAGTGACGTCATTAGGCTTTTTGAAGGTTATACTTTTTGGTGGAATGGCGTTTTGAGGTTGTACTATCCCGGAAAAAGTTTCTAATAATAGCTGCCAGTTTGGCTGGTGTCACATGTGCATATCCAGCTGGTTTCTCTGACTCCTACAACAGCCAAGATATGGGCATTTGAAGAATTATTTAGGCCTAATTACTATATAGGCCTATAAATGCATTCTGAGAAAGTCGAAGGAAATTAAATCATTTTTTGATCTAATAACAAAGCAGGAAGGAGTAATTTTCTTGTCAGAAGAGTAATTTAAAGCGATATCTGAGAGGAAGATAGCGACATCTCGCTATTTTTACTCGTTTCGCACAATATTTGATAAAAAACAATTAGGGAACATTATTAATATTGATGAAGAATTTGAACGAAACGAAATTGAAATTGTGTTGCATAAGAAAATATTCCACGCAACTTCTCCCATGTGTTGACTATGGCAATGTTGCGTGACATCGCGGCCTCCGCAAGAAAGTTGCAGAGAACGGTGGTTTTTGTCTTTTATTCGGTACAGTTAGGAACTATATGTTTTAAATAAAAATGTTACACGCATCTTTTCACATGTATTTAGTATTTACTATGGCAGTGTTGCCAGATATCTCTTTTTGCACGTTTTTGGAAGAAAGTTGCTGAAAACAGATTTGAATAAAATAATAAATTGCAATTGTATTGCACAGGAAAATATTGCGTGCAACTTCTCTTATACATTTACAATGGCGGTGCTGCTTGACATTTCGACTCGTGCAAGAAAGTTGCTTGGAACGTTGATTTTCTTTCAGAAGAAAGGAATTTTAACGAAACGTTCACTTTGAATTATGTTTCAAGAAAATGTATTGCACGAATCTTTTCATATGCATTTACTATGACAGTGTTTTTAACTATTTTGACTTTTGCAAGAAATTTTCTCACAACGATTTTTTATTCGGTGGAAGAGAAATTTTATTGTAACGGTGAGTTGCAATTTTGTTTCATGGGAAAATATTGCACGCAACTTCTCCCATACATTTACTATGGCGGTGTTGCTTGACATCTCGACTCATGCAAGAAAGTTGCTGAGACCGGTGACTTTTCGATTAATTCATTTACTTTTAAAGTCAAGAGTGGATGCTAATCATGCTAATTAAAGGTTGTTTGATAAAAAATAAACATAACGATGTTGCAAATCTATAAATGTGCCAGATGGAATTATAAAACTGGGATAACACATAATTAATGTTCGAAAAATATTCAGCAGGTGGCGCCACTGCATCATATAATTCGTCTGCCACAATTTTGTTAGGATGACGTTGCTATTTTTATACACATTATTAAAGTGGCAGAATTGAAAAAAAGGGTTATAGAAAATCAAACATCTGTTATTTTGTTCGTATAATTTACCAGTTAACTCCGGTAATTTAACAAGGAAAAAAATAGGTTGATATTTTTATGTTTGCTAGGTGCGGCTTTTTTACTTTCTTTTTCTGGATGCAGCAGCTTTAAAAAAATTGCATTGGCAGGAAACTGATGGCTATTTTTTTGTTTATGCCAACAAATTATGTCACGTCAATAATCGGGTACACACGTCAAGGTCATGGTTGCCATTGCTTTATATATATATATATATATTTCTATAGGATATACACTACCAAACACTATACCTATATAGCCCTGAAATGATATTTCATTGCAGGCTTAATATATAATACAGCATTATGGTGTATATTTGTAGTTTAAAGGTGAACTGACAAGGTTTTATAACATACCCTGGAAAGTATGTAATTCTATAGAATTGATGCCAATAAAGCGATTGGTGCAAACAAAACTTTTTCAAAAATTTTCACAAAAAAGTTATGAGTAGTTGAACATGGCGTTACGGAAGGACGGTGTCACCGCGCTGGTGTCACAGTGTCCATGAAACTAAATAATTCATATCTTTGGCAATAATGCTTTAAATTCCCTCAAATTTTCAGACAATGTTCCTAAATTAGTGGCAATCAAATGCTAGTTTTTCCAGGGTATGTTGCAAAACCTTGTCAGTTCACCTTTGATATAAATTCAATGGATTCCAAAAGTTTTCCAATATTTTTGATGGATTATAAATGCAGTAATTACAATTATTTTACAATTGAAACTAATTGTAACAATATTGAAACAATACATAATAAAATACAAATAATTGATTGTGATAATGTTTCTGTTGGATAATGTATTTAAAGCTGAAACAAATGGTTTGATATTTGCAATTAACCTTGTCAATTATAAATAATTGGATGCTATTCAAGTTTTTGATTTAAAATACTTTGTCATTTTAATATATTTCTTATATATTGTACATACATTTTATTCTCAGCTTTCTGTGGTCAAGCTGACTAGATTAGCAATAATGACCTTCAATGTGACTCATGTATTATGTACTAGTGTTAAATCACATTGAAGGCCAACATTGTAATTTTCCTTTAATTAATTTCTGATTTTGAAGGCAATTTAAAAAAAATAACTAGTCATTTATATATTTTTTATATATAATACAGGAATCTGTTATTTGTCTTATTACTTGATTGCATGTAACAGTTGATAATAAATCTTTGTGATATGATATCAAGTAACAATTCTTTTATATCTTTCAGCGATGAATCCAAAAAGAAGATCTACAATCTAGTGGTAAGATATATAGAGATATAGATTATATAACTTAATAACAAGTTAGATATATTTTGGTATTTGGACATTTGCCATCATATTTAATATTCATTTACAATATAATGATTATTCTATAATGAATTGAAACTAATTAAATCCTAATTATAAACTGCTATAATATCATTGTTTTTTCTTTCTTTACAGGATGAAATTAGACAACTCTCTGATTTGGAGAAATTACTGCTGTACCTGAAACTTCCTACTGGAAACAATGTGGAGATTGATCCATTGAAACAGTAAATTATCTATATTTTATACAATTATTTTCATTATAGGCCTAAATGAATTTATGATAAAACTTTTTTGTTTTAATAGAAACTGTGTAAGTTCATTGGGAAGTAAATTTGAAGTGACTCAGACTGTAACTTGGATTGAAACTCACTTGGAAGAAAACCCTGAAATCTCTATGCCAAAGCAGGAAGTATACGATGGTTATACGTAAGTATCACAGCGCTGTGTGAGAAAATAAGTGTTAAATCCGTTTGGAAATTACTCCCTCTATGTATTATGTATGATACATTATACCAAATTATATATTATAATGTGTATTCTTTTTTGCCTATAGGGTTTTTTGCCAGAATGTAGGCATGAAAGCTCTTTCCGCAGCTGATTTCGGGAAAGTGATGAAGCAAGTTTTTCCCCGAGTAAGGCCCAGGAGGCTGGGAACAAGAGGCCATTCCAGATATCCTTTTTAAAAATGACAGAACACACTCTTACATACTCTTAGTTTAAACAGAAACACTGAAGTGATGGTGCAATTAGTAAATAATGTTTGCCGTAACAGCGCGACAAATGAACAAAGTCATAGTAATTAATATACGTAGCACTACTCTAAAATAAATACAACAAACTGATAACAGGGTATCTACTGATACTGGGAATCCTGGAATTATACTGGAAATTTGTTATTGTCCTTGAAATTATCCTGGAATTTTTTTAATCCTGGAAAATATTTAATTTTTGACAATTTACATAATTTTGTTTATTCATTTCTGTTCCTCTTCTAATTTGCTTGCAACAAAACAAGCATTATATTTTATAAATTCGATGGTTTATGCCACTTATTAATGAGTTTTTAATGAATTAATGTGGTCTGTTATGTAACTATCATTCAGATTGGATAAATAAATGTCCAAGATGGCAAATAGAAAATTTCTTCATAAACTTAATTTATTTTATCTCAAAACTCTTACATATATCTTTCCATCCAATGTCAAAGCGATGACATGGTTTGTTTCTTAATCTCAAGTTCATTGATTATTTAATCATACGATAAATCAGTTTGATTTGGCCACATACTATTTGTTGTTTGTTCAATACGTTCAATGTTATTCACACATGTTCAATTAGGGCAAAATCAGTGGACATATAATTATAGAAAGCACACTTTAAAGGGGAACTGACAAGGTTTTGCAACATACCCTGAAAAAACTAGCATTTGATTGCTGCTAATATAGAAACATTGTCTGAAAATTTGAGGCCATTTGAAGCATTATTGCTACAGATATGAATTATTTAGTTTTACCCTCTTTAACTGCTCGTAACTTTTTTTAACAATTTTTTAAAAAAGTTTTATTTGCACCAATCGTTTTATTGGCAACAATTCTATAGAATTACACACTTTCCAGGGTATGTTATAAAACCTTGTCAGTTCACCTTTAAAAACCAACATTGTCTTGAATTTCTTTAACTTTTTAGCACGTATTGTTACGCAGGATTGTGCAAGAAACAAAGATTGGCTGCTCCTCAACTTCCAGACCTAAGTGTTGCCCAATGCTTACCACAGGAAGAAGTAAATGATGAACTGTATTTATTAGAATGGAAACTTTATAATGGAAAATCTGTAGTTTCTTACGGGATGTGTTTTGTATATTGAGGCACGCGTTGACAGTGGAATGGCAGATGTGGAGATCCTCAATGTAGCCTCCTACTTAATCCGTGAATGGGCAGAAAAGTTGTTACGTGTTAAATTCGCCAACTTGAAGGAATTGGCATGTTACCTTGTGGAAAATTCCCTGGTGGACAACCGATCGGTGGCCGCGTTCACTGCGCTTTCGTGTCTTCCGGCAAAGTCACAGAACCGAGGCAAGTTAATTGCACATTATAATATTATCACTTGTCATGATGGCTATGACATGAAGTGAGGCTATATTTCCAATGAAACTCTTATCCTTGAAAATAATAATCGTAAATTAGTCCGCGCGGCAATTTGAAATTTTATTTTTTTATTAATTTGAATTTTTGATTTCAGGAAACCATCTGATGATGAACCAATGCTCTGGAAGCAAACACAGGGAAACACAAATGCAGCTGCAGAGGAAGTTACAAGAGAAGGAATTAATAAAAGAACAAAGGAAGAAAATGATGGAACAGAGGAGCATCATCGGACAGTCCGCCACCGGTCAGCTTTCGCAGAGGAGGGCAGCCAAGAGAAGCCATCTTTGTCGTTCTCAAAGGGAAACTAGTGTCACTAAACCACCAGCTGAGAACGGTTACCACGAGCAAGTTGCTGGCCAAGATGACCCTCGTGATAAATGTACCGCGGTCCATCACGGCTCCGAAAGAATGTTCGCGGAACCGGCTTCGGAATGCCGCACTCCGAGATCCAGTCCGGTTCCTTGTACTTCACTGCTTCCAGGGCCTTCATTGGTTACTACACAGGAGCAGACTCAAAGCAGTGGTAGTAGTTCATCCGGGAAACTGGTGAGTTGAATTTGTCGGTGAAGTTTCTGAAAAGGAAAAGTTTTTGAACGAGACAACTTATTTATTTTTTATTATTATTATCAAACCCTTCTATTTGATGTTGATGTTGGTTCTAAAGCCAACTGACCTTCATGTGTCTTGTAGATGATGGTGCAATCTTGCGATAGTTGCAATTTCAATATTGAACGTAGCGCTAATAACCTCGTGCTGCGGTAGACTCGTGTAAATAAGATATGAAACCACCATGTTAATGGAAAACATTCTTATCTCTTGTAACCTCTTTCAAACCTAATTCCCTTAATTGCACCTCTTAGATTTAAAGGTGAACTGACAGGGTTTTGTAAGGTACCCTGATAATTGGTTTGTAAGTAGCTATTTGTGTCCCTTAT
>JAQFZQ010001600.1:0-18424 GCA_034696005.1 Glomeris marginata | reverse complement strand
GGTACGCTCGAGCATGTGCACTAGAACGTACCGGTCGGTACCGGTGCAGGGTTGAGGGCAGATTGCAGACGCTAGTGAGGAACTAGACATAAAGCATTTTGAAGGCCAAGAAGGGGAGAGAATGTGGCTCGAGTCCATGAAAACCCCAAAACCCCTTTCTTCTCGAAATTTTACGACCCGAAAACACACGCAGGGTCCATTTTGGCAATAGTTGTCGGGGGAAAAGATGGACATCTGGACGCCAACATCACGTGACACAGATGGAATCGGCACCAGCTGCCCCTATGTACAAGGCACCACCTGCCATCAAACGCAATTTAGCACCATCCCACGCACCCTCACCTCATCACCCACATCACTCTCCCCAAAAACATCCCTTCTTTTTTTCCATTTACTGTATTTTCCCCCCTCCGTCTCAACTCAAGATGGAAGAAACGGGAAAAAGAAGCAAAAACCTCCACCAGGAATGTTGAAAACACCTGCCTTCTTTGCAAGGTTAGAAATCTTCTCCCAAAAAAACATTTCAACAGTTTCCAAATATTTGCCGCCATAAACAAAATAACGCCATCTTTGCACGCGCGCGCCACCTACCGAGCACTGCACCAATCAAAACCGCATAATTCCCCTGCTTTACAGTAGGCATAACCGGTTATTCCATCCCTTATTTTTTCAAAAAAAGTAACATACAAAAGATGGGGGAAAATTTGTACAGATTTACCGACTTCAATCGATTACAGAATCAATACTAAGAATATGTAACAACAATATTACATTCTTATTTTAGTTGCAAATATGTCCACTAGATGTGCAACTGTAGCATACCTCCAATTTTCCAGTAGGAATTTTAGACATTCAAGATAAATTTAGTATTTTAGCAGGAAACTGTAATATGAATTCACACATTCACCGCCAGGTGTCGTTGTTTGTTATTGCAAACACTGAAGTACACTTTCATTCTTTGTCGTCGAATAAAGTGGGAATGTTTTGGGGGAAATATGAGAACTTTGTTTCCAAATATTTCTTTACACAAACGTAGCACCTGCGCTTTTGAAGCAGCCTTGCCACCAGGGGGCGCTTTTAATGCTCAGCGCATAATAAAAATGAAGGTGTGTCTTTCCTTCGAAATAGTACAAAAACTATACTTATAACACGTGTAATAATGCTATGCAGACTACTGTTCTTTATGCGTTCGTAATCTGCGCAGACACACATTCGTTTCGCGTGACGGCCGCCAGGGGTCGTTGCACTCGGTTTTGGCGATCATTATGAAAATCGTGCAATATCCGTACAAACATGGCGAAATAAAAAGTTGATCACTTTTACAAAGAAAGTGCGGCAAAATTAACACACGCAAGAAAGGGGGTAAAGCCTCTGAAAAGTTCCGGTTGATTGGATTTTCGGATGATCGGATTAAAGAACCCGGATGCTAGTGAAAGAAAAACGTTTTTAAATGCTATGTATCCAGGATGTCCGGCGCTCCGAGTCACGTGACAAAATTGCAGCTAGCAATCCGTGCGAAAATGGTGTACATAATTGCAAAAATCGACACTAAAATTTTGTGCAAAACCATGCATATATTAACACATCCATTATGAAAGGCACGGCATCCCGATGACGTCACACCGTCTCGTCGTACCGCACCGATGACGTCACCGGTTCGATCTCCAAGTTGCAAACTTCGGAATGAAATTAAAAATGGCCGCCGTACGTGAAAGTGTGCAAAGGTGTAAATTCGGAACAAGGTTTCATAAATCGGTTGAAAGGAGTGTACAATTTATATAAAATGTAAAATGTTTCGCACCGATCGTCAAAAATTAGCCATTTTTCAGGGAGGAGGGACAAAAAAGTTGCAAATTTTGTGAAGTATTTGGAACACTGCCACCCGTGTTTTTAACAAAAGAAGCGCCATTTTTGCTCGCAAAATCCAATACATAATAATGTTTTTGGGTACACGACCTCGAAACTATTTCAGACAGAAAACAAAGCAGAGTTGAGAAGCTTTTGGAAAAGAGACAAACAGTCTCGTAAATTTCTCAACACTTACTTTTCTCCAACATTCTTTCAGGTTACTTACCCACAACACAGTAAACACAAATTCACCAATTTCCCCCCTTTTTTTTAATTTTATTACGACAAACATTATTCTACAGGGAGGATCCCTAAATTGCAAAACTCGCTCGACTGCAAGTCAAACTTCCCTTGGAAACTCTAAAAAACCACTAGTGAACCCAATAACCTCTTAGGAATGTGTGTGTCTGGTGATAACAAACACAAAGAAAGAAAGAAATAAAAAAGAATCTTGCAAATACAACTGGTCACGTTGCCGGGAAAGTAACGATATGGAAATACACCCACTTGTGCGAAATTAAGGAAATCAAACACCAGCTTGGGAGCACAACTTTCACTTAAGCCCCTTCTACAAATTAACCCAATCACAACACCTGCGCTAAGCGTCTGAGTGGGCGTAAGTTACAATCGTTACTTCGTTTCTTGCAACAAAATTTTTGAAAAAGGTTCGGCTGTAGGGTACTATAGATATTAATGGAAATTCCATCATACTTCCTTAATGACGTAATAGTTAGCTAGCTTATAAATAAGAAACCTGAATTTTAAACTAACCAAAATTGTGCATTCTCCTGTCTTTTTTAGTACATTTGCTACATTTTTCACTGCTCTCATCACAACCACTGAATTCTTTAACGAAAATCTTTAATTTATCTACAAAGTTCTACACATTGAACCATCATCTAACACCTATTATTAAATTCTGACAAAATGTTGGAGAAATCAATTACAAAATAAAGCTTACATAAAGTTGAACAGCTACTTTTGGAGAACCCTGTAAATTTTGTTTCATTTTGCACTTAGTACTCTGTGGAGGTTGTGAAAATTTCTAAGTATAGGCCAGTTAAAGTTAAGAAAGGAAAAGTTAAAGGCCAACTTTTATCAAAAGTTTATCAATGAAGAAACGCTTGGTCGGAGGGGGTATTGCGCGCAAAACTGAACAGCATGTACTTTTTTGCGTTTCGTTTGTCCCAACACAGGCCTAAATGTCATCGTCCTCGTTTTCATTTCGATAGATGAGTTTCGTACCCGTTAAACCACTCCCACACACAGTAAATTGGGTCGACCAAAGTCTTTAAAAACGTCCTACACCTTTTAAAAGTCGTAATCAAACATACATACAAAAATGGCGGACGGCAACCTCGAAATTTTTTTAAACTCACCCTCACACAGACATACACACCTAACATCACTTTTTACGTATACATTTTATAACTACCAACTGTGGTAATTTAAATACGTATACTGAATTGTACTGATCACAATTAATCCTAATGTACGGAGACTTCAGATTCACCCTGTAAATTGCAAATGCTTTTTCTTCTCAATACATTTCTATACACAAACTGATTTTCCTTTACTTCAAAACATTACATAGGCTATTTCAGCCGAAACTTCATGGAAATTTCATATAAAATGTAGATTTTCATTGAAGTTGACTGTAAGAAAACTTAGGCTGACATCAACATAAAATGGCAGATTATAATACAAAAATGAACTCATATAAAAAAATTTGGTATATAATTATAACAAATGTGCAAGAATTATGGTTGACTAAGGAAATTTTCGTACAATAATGTAAAGTAGAATAAGAAATTATCGATCATAATATTGTTACAGTTGTTTTAAAAAAGTAATTTCACTTATATTTTATGTATCCTTCAAACTAAGATAAGTGCCCAGTAATTCCCTGTTCAAATTTACCCCACCATCTCCACATGCAACATTTTCAATCCACACACAGATTCCATTTATTTCATGCTGCCTCATTTTACATACAGCACATTCCACTTAGGCCTAAATCCAACAACACCAAAACGTGTTAATCTTATTTATTCCAGTGTGAGCAATTAATAAGATAACTTCGTTACTCAACCTAGTTGTCATCTAACTATCTTCCAACATTTCCCAAACAGATAATCAGTCCATCCTAAAATATCCTTGCAACAAATTCCAATTAGTACATACTAGTATACAAAAACTGACTTGTGTAATGGCGGCCTAAACTTCGCTATGCCTGGATTCAGGGCGGGACTTTTGGCCCAGGGGAAAAATAACATTTCATAAGAGAACAGGATGCGATGACCTAACTTGTTTTGCTGGCCACCGATTGGTGGTGACCTCTAACCCCACCCAGAGTAAAGTGCCGGATGGCAGCCATGCCACCACCACCACCCCACCGAGAAAATCTCGCAAAATCTCGTTTCAAGGTCGCTTTTCTTCACCTTCTTGGTTATGAACCTGCGATGGCGTCCTTGTGCCTAACCACCCCTAAAGCCTCCAAAGCAAACACAACACCAACCAACAACCCAGGCCAGGAATGTGACACACCCCCATCAATCCCCCTCCAACAAAATCAACACACTAAACTACAAAACGAACAACAACCACAAATGTCCTGTGCAAAACAGTCACTATTTTCCTAATAATGAAATCAGTTTTCAAAATGCATGCCACATGTGCTCCAAATGTGTTTAAAACATGTGTGAACCACAAGACTCCATAATTTCAATATAGCATTTGTACATATGTACCAGTGTGATCTCACAAAAATGAACCACATGTTAACCACATTATCTCTACATGACGTTCGCATTATCATCATGACTCACAATCTCACATTTAAAGGTGAACTGACAAGGTTTTGTAACATACCCTGGAAATTGTGTAATTCTGTAGAATTGATGCCAATAAAACGATTGGCGCAAACAAAACTTTTTTAAAAATTGTTTTAAAAAAGTTACTAGTAGTTAAAGAGGGCGGCATGGAAGGATGGTGTCACCGCGCTGGTGTCACAGTGTAGTGTTTTGGCAAAATTTGAATTTTCAGCCAATATGAGGCCAAGCGCCACTGCTGTTTCAGCCAATGGCAGTGCTTATCAATGATGGCGCTCCAGTGTACGTATCTCACAACATACTACGCAGTACACTCTACATATTTGAAACTAAATAATTCATATCTGTGGCAATAATGCTTCAAATGGCCTCAAATTTTCAGACAATGTTCCTAAATTAATGGCAATCAAATGCAATCAGGGTATGTTGCAAAACCTTGTCAGTTCACCTTTAAAATACCATTATGACTCCCACAATTTGCTGGTAAAACGAAAATGTGACACGTACCTCATCGTAACCAAAGGCCTGCAGTTGATGCTGCTTGTCCGACATGGACAACGCTCCGTTCTGGGTGCTGGGACACGGGGAGCTTCCGGCACTTGCACTTCCGATGCCACTTGTGGTGGTACTGCTGGCACTCGCGCTCTCCGACTTGTTAGCGAAAGGTTCCAGACTCATCCTGATCTCGTCCATCGCCTTCTGGTGGTAGAGTGACATGGCCTTCTGGTTGTACTTCACCTTCACGCCACTGGGGCTCGGACTCGGACCCGGTGTCTCGGCCACCGAGCCGGACGCCGAAGACGAAGAGACCGACATCGATTCACCCCTGATCTGCATGTCCATCACCTTGGAGGTGACCATTTGCATCTGCGACGACGGTGCTGGGTTCGTGCTGCTGCTGCTGGACACGATGGACAGCGACCCCAGAGCCGAGCAGAACGGCGACTCGGTGTCACCGGGGAACATGTGCCGTTGATTGGGGCACAATGTCCCGGCCACGACACCGGTGCCGGTGCCACTCACCGGTGCTCCGGGGCCGAAATTGGTGGCGAAATTCTTCGGTCGCTTGGTGCGATGCTCTGCTTCCTTGCGATTCATAGGTCCCGCTATGGATCCACTGGGCCGCCACGCGCTGGTGGTACATCCGCGTGCACTTCACCTGGGTGTCACACAGCACCAGGACACGCTGCTTGCAGGACAAGTATAGATTTGTATTAGACAGGTACAGGAGCACAGGGGTGGGGGGAGGGAGGGGGGGGCTTTGCACAGGATCACTCGGTCCTGCTGGGAGCCGGGGTGGCCCAAGGAGCACTGGGGCCCTGGCCGTGCCCCGTCGCCTTGGCCATCACCTCACCATCCTCTTCTGCGTACTCTCCTACCACTCTCACTCTCTTGTGTATCCTGTTATCCTGTTTATTCCCAATTTTCCTTCTTGTCCTTCTCTCCTATGCACTTAAATCCTTCTTCCGTTCTATTCGTGCTTTACTCTCGCACGGACGTCATTGACCATCTGCTAATAGCGGAAAAACATTAATGAGCGTACATTTGCAACTATAGTACCATGTATAAAATGGAGGGAGGGGGGATGTAAAAAAATAAGAATTAAACAACAAACATCAACAGGGTGTATACTAAACTTTCATTTCAAAATTCCAGTATATTTCCAGGATTTCCAGTATCAGTAGACACCCTGAATTCAATAAACGCAACCTTTTTGCATGCTATTTGACATAAAAACACACTGGAAAACGAAGCAACAAAACATCTTAAAATTCATGAAATTCTGCAAATACATAATATAAAATATCTAAAATTTACAATATGTTTTTATGTTTACATAATAAGAGTTGTCACTGATATTATTTTTGCCACAAATTTTCCATTTTGATTGCACAACTTTTTAATTGTATGCTTTATTCTTCCGTCTTCCTGTTTCACATTACAGTTCGTATAAATTCTAGATCATCAATTCAGAAAATCAAGGATTTCTGCATAACGATGTCAGAATTAGCTTAGAAAACATACTTCTTTGTCAACTTACTGAAATTGACACACCCGATATTTAAGAGTAAAATGCTATACAACACTCGTGATTATATTCAATGAATAAACAGACGTATTTTAAATTAAACAAAAAAATAATGAAACATTTTTATTGGTGAAAAGGGGTTGGAGGTTATTTGTAAAAAAAAAATGTTAACAAGTTGCAAACTACGATATTTTTACCTAGATCCACCTTTCGTCATTTCCAAACCACAATTTCCAGTTTGTAACTGAAATCATTTGATAAATTCACGCAGGTGCTCGTTTATCAAATTTCAAATGCAAATGAAAAAAAAAATGAACTGCTTTTTTAAACTTCCCTCTCCTCGCATTGTACAAAATCAGCGCACACATTGTAAACACAGGTGGAATAATAGACCCAAGAGTATTTAACAGGTTTAAATGTGCAATAACAATTATAGCGTGATATTACAGCGAGTGAAAAGCAGATGAAAAGCGTCATCCTGTCGGTCGATGGACGAGTCGACCGTTCGGCAAAACGCCGACATTTCTCAGCCACATTTTTGCATCACGCCGTTCATCGAATCAAACGCACTTTTAAATCTCACTGCACCTCAATATGGTCGCAACGTCGACTGCCCTCATCGTTACGTTGTCTCGATCGGCGATCGCCGATCTACTGCAACAACGGCGCCAGCAAATACCACGAACGCGGTCAACTTCATTCATGACACCGCCATTTTGGATTGCAACCGAGAGCGCGCCGTTCCAGCGCACCGATTGCGTCCGAGATTTACCCGAATGCCACCCGAGCTCTACCCGGGTGATCACGAAGATTTCCGAACCGGCCGAAAGATGAGCAACCGGTATGCTCGATACCGGCTGCTATTGAAATCATCATGCTGCAATGGCGCCATCTGCCGTTGTCAAAAAATCGGTGTGATGCTACTTATCGAGATTAACATGGCATTTACGATTTGTCAAAGGTTAGCATGGAGTTATTTCAAGGGCAGCTTCTGTCCCAGGTTAACAGTGGCTCTATGTGAAATAATTTATAGACAGTCCCGTACTTAACCCTTTGTTTTTTCTTGCATTTTTATGCATTTTATGCGAGAATAACGGTTGAATACAAATTACAATGCAACATTGGAAAAAATCGGAAAAAATTAAATGTATAATAAAATATTTTTAGGAACGGTATGCAACGATTCTGATTCGATACACACCGGTACGCAAGATATTCTGAACCGATTCTGAACCAAATTGTAATCTTTGATCAATATTTGGAAATCTGCAGTGAAGTGCTTTTAAAAGTAAATGACGCAGAATGACTCCGGAATAAACAGATTTTATGTGTCATCCGCATTCTTTCCAAACCGTTATTTCAAGCGGTTTCCCGAAACGGATCGACCCGCGCGGATAAAATATCAGATCCGCATAATTGAGACAATATAGTGGTAATGAGTTCACTGTATACCGGTCGTCATTACTTCGAAATTTAACAACAAACTCTAAAAGAGCATTATGATTTAATATTAAATCATTTAAAATTATAACACTAAAGTGAGCTGGATAATTTTAGGGGTAAATATAAAGTTTAAATTAACCAAATTCCAACAACTTTTGGATAAAAATGTGCAATAAATTTGTTGGAACTTGGTAAACTTATTGAGAAATTATGTTTAGTGCATAATGAACAAGCAAATTAACCAGTGACCATAACAATTGAAATACGATTGCAATAAACTAATTCCAAACCGACCCGCACCCGCGTTTACGATCCTCTATCCGCACTGAAAAGCGGATCCAGTCGATTTTAACGCTTTCTCGACGAGTAAACACCAAATTAATATTACATTTTGGAACTAACCTTGTTCATTGTTTAACGGGGAACATCCGACTGTAGTTTCAATCGTATAATCCATTGTATTTGTTGTTCGGATGTCAAGCACCGAGCAAAACCCGAACCGTTCCAAGTGAAAGACAACAGACGGAATGCGATTCAAGGAATGCACCACTAGGGAGAATTCAGAGTTCCATCAGAGCTGCGCGACCACTTTCCTTTGAATAAAACAGTTTCCAGGACATACTGAGCCTGCAATCCATTGCTAAATTGTTAACAGCAGCTTAACATATCGTTTCGATTACAGAATTTCCTCCAGATTTTGTCATGATTAGCGAGTGTACGAGTTTTGCGAGTGACGTCTGCCAACAATTTCCGCTTGATTGGCAGCAACTACGCCCATGTGCCACATTGCCGAAATTCCTGGCAAATCGTGTGACCAATTAAAGAGTTTTGGCCTCTTTTCTGTACACGCAATTCTTGTAAATTCAATGCAATGCATATTAACTTTCATCCAACTTTTGTACTTTTTTGAGGAACATTAGGAGAATTAACATTGTTGTCGCGATTCAAATTGTTTATGTTATCTCGGATTATCACGTGAAAACAATCGATAAATTAACCAAACTCTACAAATGACATATTTGTTTGCAATCTTCGGATTGGATCATATATTAGCAAACTATTTTTGCACGTGATTTCGCCATTGTTCTAATAAAACAAAACTCAAGATGGTGGAAACGTCGTGTGCAGCGCCACCTGTTAGCACGCAACTGAAGTAAACATAATTTCCTTTACAATTATATTATACATATTTGCATTGAAAATGGAAACAAAGTTGAATTGCAATGTTGTAAATGTAAAGAATATATTGTTAAAATTAACGAAAAACGATCAGTGATACAAAAATGAATGCGACACGATGAATATGTTAGGGTTCATGTCACACTGCTCGCGTTGGTATCATCGCTTTCGCCGGCGATTGCAAAAAGCATGGGCACGATTTTTGGTCGTATGATGCGACCATTCATAAATTACAATGTAGAGAACCGTGCTCACAGGGTCCTAGATGCCAATAAACCTGTAGCAGCTCCCAAACATCCAACCACTATCAAACTGGCAGAATTACAGCCACGTAAGATCCGTGTTCCCCATTAAAATTGTCCACTTCCCATTATACAAAATAAACATGCAAACAAAGTTAATTTGCAAATGTACTTTTCAGAAACTGATAAGATGGTTGATAGAAAAAGGGCAGACCTTGACGAGAGGCTGAAACAAGTTTACGTAACATCGAAAGATGAAAGGGTACCTATATGAATTAACCATTCTAAAAAATTCAATCTAGTATGGATTTTTTGTCAACAAATTAGTTGCAAAACCAGCCCGTTATGCAGTGTAACATGTTACAGAAACAAACTTGCTGATGGTAGGTAACCTACCGTGTACTTTGCAGCCATCAGGTACGCAAGCAGAGACATTTGGTAAAGAAACCACCAAGAAGTTGCCCCAAAGCCGGGCGATACCGCAGATGGAATCCATGTTTGGACCGGACGAGCCGGAGAGAATTCCTGAAGGAAAGTTGACCATAAGGCAGACCTTAGAACTACTTTGCAGGTTTCAAAGCGAGCCCGACAAGTGGACGTCCGAAGCACTATGCGAAGAATACAAATTAGACAGCGCTACAATGGAAAACGTAATCAAGTATTACATGGCTTTTAATCTCTACGTTCCTGATAAAAATGCGAAGGGCATGCCGAAGGTTTTCCGGCCCGATCCCAATCGTCTCATGCCATCACTGGTCGTACCCGGTTTGGAAAGTGGTGATGGCAGCGTCAGAAAACGATATTTCGACGTATTGCAGCCGACAAAGGACCGTGGTTCGGAGACCAATGAGAAGTGAAGCCAACACGTCCTGGCAACACTTTGAAATCTCTCAGCTGTACGATTCAGGATGTTACCTAGTATATAAAAGTTTATAGTAATAAAAGTTATCATGCAAATTAGTATTTCGTGATTCAGTCTACTCACTTTGTCCCATCTCCAGACCGTGGCATCATCGCAAACGCAAAGTAGGATGCTTCCATCGTGATTTAGACTTGTCTGACGGATTGCTGCTGTGCATTTTGGATGGGTTAGTATAGTACACCTGTAAGGAAGGAAGGCTTTTGTTATGCTTTGCAACAAAATACTGTACACCAAACATTTCGAATCGGATAATCGAGGTTCTACTGTAATTGAAACTTACAACAGAATCAATAAATAAATCATACATTAAGCAAAAATTTGTAATGAGGACATTGTTATGCAGGTTCCACTATATTACATCTTTACCTTGATGTTGTAGGGTCATCAACGTCGATGTCCCAGACGAAAGTTTTGCCAACTTGATTCCCCAGAGCCAAAATCTAAAAAAAAAAAAAAACAATGTAAGTTTCATGAAAATTCTATCCACGTAACATCAGTTACTTAGCTATACCTTCTTCCAGAAATCCATTGAGAATCTCATGAACCATATTTCGCATTCCTTGTACTCGAATCGGTGCAACACTGTCACATTGGTGTCCGTGTGTTTAACTTCCTGTTGATCCAATCGGCCCGGCTTCCAGCACACGATGCAATTCTCGCAAGACTGGACGATAGACAAATATCATGTTATCTGGTGTAGGGTTTAAATCTTCAATCAAACAAGTTGTCAATATACCTTTGAAAGCACAAATGTGCCCATCCATTTCACGCAGTCAACATAATTTCGGTGAATATCACGCGTTGAAAAATCAGGGAAATGTCGCTTTAAAGTTTGGAATGGCCTGCATGAAAATCACCCCAATTATTATTCGTTCTGGGGCATACTGACCATCTGTACTAATAGATGGTGCAGTATGTCACTTTATAAAATTGCATTTTAAACAAGACGTACTTTGTCGTCTTGCTGGTGTTGTAGGTGTACGACTCTTGAATGGTCTTTTTGCACCTGTCGGAGTCAATTCTCCACATTTTAAGTGAATGGTCCATTCCACATGACATTATCCTCTCCCCGAGAAGATCAAAATCCTGCGAAACGAGTCAAGCCATGTCAATAAACCCGCAATGAAACTTTTCTGTTTCTCAAAACTTACCGCACTTAAAACTTCATCTCGATGTCCTTCGACTCCTCCGAATATCGCAATGCACTGGTCTGTTTTAACGTTCCACAAGCGAAGTGCGTGATCTATTTAATGAGAGAAAAATACATTATCTGTTTACGTTTTCATCCTTACTAATTTTCAACAGCCAAAATTTGTACCTTTACTGACAGAAAGTAACAAATTTGAATCGATGGGATGGAATTTCAGCTCGTTGATTGCATTCCCATGTCCTATATAATGCTAATTACGAAAAGAATACACAGTTAGTAAGAAAATACAGTTACAATTCACACAATAATTACAAAGATTTCAACCTTGACACACATGATGGACGCAGGACTTATTATTCGAATCACTCCTCTGCATCCAGCACAAGCCAGAAAGGCTTGTCCGGAAGTGTCGTCAAAAGACCAAGCACAAGTGTAGAAGTTTTCATCTGACTTTATGACAAGTTCATGAAGGACAAAATGTTATAAAACAGACAGTAAAGATGACAACAGCACATTGCGAAAAGGATACATCAGGATCAGCATAAGCTTGGAGCAACTTCACGGAACCATTCTCGAGACATTCGTAGATGGTGACCTGTTGGTTATTCAGAAGAGAGTGTTTAAAGTCTATGGTTTAATAAGAAAATGTCAAAATAATTATATAATAACTGTACCCTGTTGCTGCCCACAGTTGCAAAGACTACAGGTTGTCCTTCTTTCAGATTATGATTGAACTGAACTCCAAATAAAGGCTGTCCGTGATCTTCCTGTGCAAACAATTATTTATACATTATTTAACTATCTCTTAAAGTATGGAAAAACTGAAAAACTAACTTTGACAAATGTTGAACATTTGAAGGCAAGTTTACAGTTTCTGTATTTCTTTCTTCCACGTCCTCTTCGACGTCTTTGCGTTGGAGTTTCGCTTCTCGAATTATTATCAACTGTTGACCCACTGCCAACACTTGAAGTCTCATCCTACAGAAAGTAAAATATCCTACTTATTATGCGAATTTTGAACAAAGGCGGAAAGAGGAATTACGATTTCATCTCCGGTATCTTCGGTCAAAGTTGACAAATCGGAGTTTTGATGGAACACCATGCGATGCTTTCTTTTGTTCTGAGCTTCTACGCTATTTGAGTCGTCGTTATCGGACATAACGTACCGGGAAAATCGAAACAAATCCCTTAAAAACGTCACGACCCGCATCCGATTGTGACTAATAAAAAATATTCATCCAAAAGCCGCCGACGGACTACAGAAAACGCGCGCAGCAGACAACAGAATCGATCATAATAACTTTCTACAAAGGCGCTTCAGCTTACGGATGTCAGTTCTCGGTATTACAGAAAACCAGCAGCAGATGGCAGCACCATCCCGCCACTTTATATAGCCAGTATCGCATGCTTACGTTTTAAATATCAACGTAAAAATGACTGATTTGGACGATTTACCTGAAATATCCGATACTGGAGAGGTGAGCGCGAGTGAAGATGAAGCCGATGAGTCGCAACACTTGGCTTTCTTGGAAGGAATCTCGAAACTGGGGAAAAACGAAAAGTATAAATTATATGCAACACGCGTGTGCAATTTTATTGCGTTTACCGAAGTTGCGCGCAATGTTTGTCGCACAGCCACTGTCAAATAATTGCACGGTTGAAGTTTCCGCGCAAGAAAGTTGCGCACGTGTTCAATATCGAAATAAAAATTCGCCTAAATTGTAATTTCTTTTCACAGAGACAATGAGAAAAGGACGGAAAGCAGCTCAATTGTATCTGAATTTACAGTTGGAGAAACTGGCACCGAAAAAGTTAACGTTGAACAACTTCTGGAGGCTTTAGGTGATAAACGAAAATTAGTGGCACTAAGTAGAAAAGTTAAACGTGTTGTCAAGCGCAACTCTGCCCTTCCTAGTCCTCTCACCAGTATTGAAGTAGTGAAGGCAAGTTTTGCAGCAATTCCTAATTTACTGTACACTACTTCTGCAACTGTCTTGCATGGAGTCCGGTTGCTTGCACATAAAATGTTGCAACCGAATCTCCATGCAATAAAGTTGCACATAAACGTATATTTAACCCCATAAATCTTGACAGATCAACCGTGAGATTGGATACAAAGCAGTCAGTGATGAACTAAACAAGTGGAACAATATTGTTAGAGAACACCGAGTTGCAGAAAAACTCAGGTTTCCACTGAAAAGGCCTGCCATACCTCTGCAGACATCGGAAAATGTTGTCAAACGATTTAAAGTAAAGTATCCCATGATTTATCCAAAGATAAACCTTCTTGGATTTATCCAGTTTATCTTTCAATCACGCAACACTTTGCGCAAACATTATTTCACACAAAGTTCCCTTTCTCGGTGATGGTACGTAGCCCGCAACTCCCCTGGAAAATGAGATAGCTTTACTTTTGGAGAAGAAAGAGGACCGTGGGAAAGAAGAAGAGGTTGAAGCAAGTGTTAAGCCACCAATAACAGTGGATGAAGCTCTTCAATGGCGGCAAGATGCAAAGAAGTTGCGCGCTGTGCAATCGTACGAAGCGGCGAAAGCAAGAAGACAGAAAAAGATTAAGAGCAAAAGGTTGTTACTTTAAAAGAGGCTGAATGTAAAATTTGTTAACTAATTACACTAACTCATGATCTTTTTCGAACAGTTACCATCGCATCCTGAAACGTGAACGGCTCAACAGACAAGCCAAAGAGTTTGACGCGCTCAAAGACACTGACCCAGAACAATTCTTAAAGAAGTTAGAAACTCTTGACAAGCAGAGAATTTTGGAAAGGATGACACTGAAACACCGAGGCACCGGCAAATGGGCCAAAGCACAGAAATTTAGAGCCAAATATGACGATGATGTCCGTAATCTTGAGTCAAATAATAGTAAAATTACAAAAGACAACTTATGTGATTTGTAATGGAAATTTGTTTGATTTTCGTTCAGAGCCGCAAAGCTTTGACAGAACAACTCCAACTTAACCGTTTACTGACAATGAAACATCAAGGACAACTGGATGATGATGATAATGATGAAGACGAAGAGCAAGAAATACAAGAACGAATGGATATTAATGGACAGATGGTGTCCAATCAAAGTGGTGCACCCATAACAGATCAAGACAGTGCTAAAGATGTAATAAGAAGCTGCATTTCGAACCTCTCCACCCCCACAATTGATTTTACAATGTAATATTTCAGGTATCGGTGGATCCAAACAATTTTGTCACTGTGACAAAAGAGATTCGAGGATCCTCCCATCCCAAAATAGCCGATTCTGGAGATTTTGAAGAATCTGAGAGCGAGGAGGATCAACGAGCCATCATCGAAGAAGCTTTTGCGGATGATGATGTCGTAGATCAATTTAGGTTGTATTCTAAGTAATACCAAAGTTGCACACGGTATTTTTAGTTTCTAAAAGAGTTTTGACCGAATTTCCAGAGCTGCCAAGCAAGCGATCGTGGATAAGTCAAAGCCAAAAGAAATAGATTTAACTCTTCCAGGTTGGGGAGAATGGGGAGGAAAAGGAATTCGGATTTCGCAGCATAAAAGGAGGAGGTTCATCAAACCAGCACCTCCGGCAAAGCCCAGGAAGGATGACAGATTATCTCACGTGATTATAAACGAGAAACAAAACAAGAACCTGATGCAACACGTGGTTTGTACAAGTACTTTTCACCTTATTAAAATATTGGCTCACCTTTAATAACATTTGTTGGTTGGTAAAATTGAAGGTTTCCGCGGTGCCGCATCCGTACCAGAACGCGGAGCAGTTCGAGCACTCCATGAAGATCCCTCTGGGCAACACGTGGAATCCGGAGACTTCGTTTCGCCAGATGGTTGTTCCCAACGTAATCACCAAAATGGGATCTATCATCGAGCCAATCAACATGGAAGTTCTGTCCTCTGCCGGGAAGCGCAAAAGGGGAAAGCGACTTAAAAAGAGATAACGTACAAAATGAGTGAATAAAATGTATTTACTGTTGACAGTTTTCAAACCTGCCTTGTCAATAATTAATATATCACACGGATAAATAAAAATACCGTACAGGTGTTTCACGGTGTATATTGAACCAGACCGTTCCGTAAGCGTATTTTCTGTACGTATTTCGTACTTCTGCGTGCGCACATCTGCTGCAGTACGTTAGGCCAAAGACCACAGTCGCTCAAGTTCTGTTGGCTGAAAGCTGCCGGAGGATCGACCGATGTTTCTTTGGGACCCACATCGGTAGCGAACGAAGATGTGGGTTCCAGTAACGTGGACGATAACGTGAAATTATTATCTTGGACTTGTTGGAGGAGAGTTGCGAGGTACTGGACTGTGTGCGGAAGTATTGGTCCAATCACCTCGAGCGTGTATACTTTATCGGCAAGATGAAGACCCGAATGTTGTTGTACCTATGTAACAAGTAACAGATTTATCACTTGGTCAGAAACTTGTCATGGTATTTCTAAACTATTCGTCTCACTTTCAAAGACTGCAACGAAGCACCGAGGAACGCAACGGGTGAAAGTAATGTTGGTGGCACTCCAGCTAATATTCCTGTTGCAGATGTACATGTCTTGCTATTGAGAAGAAAATTAAATAAAGCTTGCACGCTGCAATCCTCCACATAAATGAGAGATTTCGGGAGGTTATCATTTGCAAAAGAAGGGTCTGTGTTGCTGGATATCGCGGTTAAAGAAATGGCATTGTAAATTTTTCCCGCGAATTTCAGACAGCTTATCTTGGGGGTAAGTAAACCATCAAAAACAGTACAGTTGTCAACTTGAAAAGGATACACTTTATTCGTTGCCATCTTCGAAGCAAACTCTTCACTCGCAATCCCAACACTATGCAGCCACGACATAGGTTCTTCATCGTCAAATACTTCGTCCTCATCGAGCAATGCCCTAATTATTCCATTTCAAACTTCTCAACAAATTGGAGTTTTATTGATGTACCCATCTTACAGTATTATTTTTAATCACCTCTGCATCTCTTCGCGGTCTGCTGCCTCGAGGTCTCCATCATTTTCTTGAAGCAACGGAGTAGTAAAATCCACACCTACGGAAATAATATCAAGTTTTGTGATTTTTTGAAGTGTCAAAGCATTCACCGGTATTTATTTATGAACAGAAGGAAACCTTCGCATCGCAGTGACTCTCGAAGTCCTACCGTTGTCGGAGTTAAAAGAGCGTGAATGTTGGATATACCATCGATGCCCGCAGCACGAAATAATACTGTGAATGTTGGTGCGCAAAAGTAAAAGTACGGGCACTGACGAGCACGAAGCAAATTAAAAACAGAACGGAAACTATTCGTCCTGAAATAAGTTGATTTCTATATTAGAACCGAATAAAATGTTATAATTTACATAAGGAAAATTCATACCACTCCATCTGTAAAGCTTTCTGAGCATTTGCATCCAAAGCTACTCCTTGAGAACTGGAAATTGTAACCTGAGAACCGTGGCGAGGAAACATTTTCAGCCAAGACACACACGGATGCATCCAGAGCTACCAATAAACATTAAAATGCAGAATAAGAAACAGATTTAACTACTAAATGAAAAGTGTGTAGTACGTATATACCTGGCAGCAATGATGCAGCTGGGCCCTTGGACTCGTGTCCAGAGCATATTCAACATCACCTTCACCTTCCAGCGAATGGCACCTCACGAAGCCAGTTACACCAGAGGCTTCTTCCGCAGTTGTTAGACGTTCAGACCATGGAAAAGGTTTGTCAGATGTCACCCGAAGTCTGGTTTTCAAACTCCAATCAACGGGCAACGTAGATTGCCATTGCAAAACGTTTTCTTTCTATATGGTATATTAATTAGTAGAACAATAAAAGTCAGCACCGATTTTATAAACGCAGATATCAAACAAGAAATGTTCATACAAATTACCTTGCTGACAGAACAAGAAACTACCGCTAAACTGTCCTCTACTGCTGGAACACAAACTTTCCCTGGTTGTTCTGCCTAATTAAAATTAATAAAAATATAAAATCATGCAGTTCATATGATCTTAAAGAATATTCCTGCTTACTTTGGAGTTGGAAAAGTTCAGCAGCTGAAAAAGCGTGTTGTCTGAAGTGTCACCCTCATCAATGGAAGTGGTGCTACGTGGTCTTTTGTTTGGCGAAGTTCTGCAAATTAATCCAAACTAAAGCAACAAATTTTTCGAGTAGTCAATGAGCCCGAGCAACTTTCTTGCATGGCTCCGCTCCTCGCGCAATATACCCTCGCGTCACATACTACAGTTACATAACCAAGTTTGCAACATATTGCGCAGCAATCGGTAGCACGCAAGAGAGTTGCACGAAAATGATTCAAAATATTTCATCAAACCTAAACGGATTACGTCGTTTTTCCGAATTGTTCCGAACAAAAGTATGGCTCCCGTTGTGTTGTCCATCGAGTAAATTAGTAACTAAATGCGATTGAGATAAGGATTTTTGAAAACGCTTCTGCAAGTTCCGTTTCTTGGTCTTCAAATTTCGCAAAACTTCGTCGGGTGTTCGCCAAATTCCGGAATCCTGATCGGTCATCTCATATCTTCAAGTTTCCACTGGAACAGCAACGCTTTTCAAAGTTAAAACGAAAATATTCCGTCTGTTTTACACGCTTCTTTGCGATAAAACTTGCAAAC
This sequence comes from Glomeris marginata, assembly GCA_034696005.1. Classification (NCBI taxonomy): domain Eukaryota; kingdom Metazoa; phylum Arthropoda; class Diplopoda; order Glomerida; family Glomeridae; genus Glomeris; species Glomeris marginata. The sequence continues at coordinate 147 of JAQFZQ010001600.1, read as the reverse complement.
CAGGCATTCAAAAGCAAAACACAGGCAGCATGGTGCAAGTTGCACTTTTATGAACATGGTGAATGTAGACAGCCTTTATACTAATGAGAGAGTGGCCATCGACCATGCCTCGCGATCATTGGCTAGCATTGGCCACGCCCACAATTT
>JAQFZQ010001599.1:0-18430 GCA_034696005.1 Glomeris marginata | reverse complement strand
TGACAAAGTGTGACAAGGAGGGGGGTGGGGGTAAAAAATCGCAGAAAATTGCGTGACATCATTTATGGATGGCCCCTAATGATACCGGCACAGTGACTCGTCGTTAACCTTGTAAAGCGAAATAAATCTTTATATATACGAACACCTGCCTTATCGCAATACGTTCAGCTCTGCTCATGCAGTGTACACTGGCCCACGTTTAATTAGTTTTTATACGTGGCACTAAATCAGTACACTTGGGAGTTAGACAACGATTTGTAGCAAACACCATGTCATTGCATTGGTAAACACCGAATATCAACATGTCATGAGATATAGCAGTTATAAAGGAATGCTATAACAACCAGATTGGCCTGTATATAGAGCAACAAACGATTAATCTGAAATTAAAGTTCAACATATTATGTAATTTAGATTATTTTTACGAAACTAACATGACCTATATATTAACTGCTACATTTATAGACAGTACTTGTATCAAGAAAATGTAAATATATACGGGGGTGGGGACACTGAAAAAGTCATTCAAGGCCATGTATGACTGCTTCAATGAATAAGCCATATGGTATACTTTCAGTTTCTACATCGATACCCAAGTATTTTGCACTGTTGATTATGTGAATTTGCTAATAAAAAGTACGATATTTATACTCTGTGCAACAGCATAAACCTGATGCCACTTGGAAGTTGAAGCATTTATGACATCACCCTTGTTGTTCAAGATGAGGAATTGACAGCACATGCTTCACCGTGTCCAGCCCTCAATTTTTAGCAATGACATCAAGTTTAAGTTTAGATCCAAAAAAATCCAAAACATGGTAATGCTCCAATTATAGCTCACTGAAATAAACTTTGTTCCTAACCGAGGAGTAAGAAATTATAAGAATATGGTATTCGAAAAAAATCAACTGCATTGATTGTAGGTAAAATAAAAGCTTGTCAATAAATTGAACATTTTAAACGTCGGAATATAATTGGCACCGGAAAATAATTTGAAAATTTGGAATGCATGTTGCACGCAGACATGAGAGATTATTTTCGCCACGACGAATACGTGATACGCAACTGGATGACACTTCAGATGGGCAGCTTGTCGTCAGGATACACATGAGGGGTCAGGCAAGAAGTTTGAGGTTGCAGAAGAAGAAGAACAAGAAGAAGAAGAAACGGGTAACTGACAAGTGCGTACCTCATTTCACATCGTCGGGCTCGTATTTCATGTCTGTTCTGTCGCCGAAGAAGAGGTCATTGCCGTACATATTATAATAAGAGGGATGCTGTCGACTTTCCACCCACCCTCCCACTAAACATTTGTCAAGGAATTCCTGCTACGTAGACAGCTATAACCTTGATTCCATGTCACTCAGTGCTTTCAAAGTTGTGGCTACCCTCTGAACCCTTTTCCCTTATTCCCATATGTAAAATACCATACTCCGCATGAACATGCCAACAAACTTACAAACCCACTCATTGGCCTTGGGACATTTCGCTTTAAAAAACTGAGCTCACACTCCTAAATGTCATTGTGTGTATGACCAAAGGACGTGTTTCGGTAAACTCGATATAAGTTGACTTGTAAACGAAAAAAAGTAACGAAGAAAACAATCGCTGACTTGACATTTTGACAAACTCAAGTTTGTCACGTGATAAGAAATTCGCGCATTGCATGCAGTGAAGATGAGTGTGTGGCGAAGAACAAATCATTATTGGGTGGTAGGTATTAGGTTTGGTTGCTTAAAAATCGCCTATGGGTTAATGTCATGAATGCAGTGAGGAGGAAAAGCGACAAACATTGCTAGCATTTTTGCCACTATCATTGCCCAGGGCAGTACAAGCAACGACATTCCTCAGTTTGTGTCTGCGAGCAGATGACAAAGCAGGCTTCGCCAAGGTAATATATCTCATATTCTGCATTCGACACAAACACTAAAACAACAACCAAAAACATCATTTCGTGCATTATTTTTTTCTTAACACCAAGTGCATTAATGTATATCTTCTATACTATATGTTTAGAAAAGTTGCACTGCCCATGCCAACATGCATGTCATCTTTTATTACACCAGTTGTTGCAGTGCAGCACCCCAATTCGAAGGTTGTGTGCTCTATAGAGCATCATCAAATCAGTCTAATAACACACATCCATAGATGTATGTGAGGGAATTCACTGATTTGATGATGCTCTACAGCTTTCAAATTGGAACTGGGGTGCTAACTGCAACAGTTGAAAAGGTACAATTTGAACGACCTTGAAGATGACTTGCAAGGTGACGTGAGATATGATTTTATAGGAATTAATCCTCACATATGACTTGCCATTCACATGTGATCATGGCACAATTGTCACGCTCACCGTTTCGAATATATTTGAACTGACTTTTTGGCCACCCTATATATAATAAAAAAGAGAAATGAGTAACAGCCAAGTGTTAACCGCCAGGGCTATAGAGAGCATTGAGCACGTGCTAATGAGAGCTGTCAACGGGCTTTCATCGGCACTGAACACAACCCTCAAGGGAGTCCCAGCAGGCGCATTTGCACATAAAGGCCATGCGGCCACCATTGTACACCAACTGTCCATCAAAATCAAAATGTTCGCCTCCATAATAATATTACACAACCGATAATTTCTCTTACGGACAGGGCGATTAGGTCATGTGTACTTATACATCATGATCGTGCAGTGAAACCTGTCTACGGTGGAATCGCGAGGGAAAAGTTTCCCAAAACTGATGCACAGGTTTCCTTCCATATAGGAATATGGCGAACAATTTGAAATGGCAAAATTTTGCACGATTATTATTTACAAAAAATGTCAATAACAATTGCTATTGTATATGCGCAGTTGTCCAAAATATATTTTTTAAATTGTTAGTTTCCACACATATCATATTTTGCAAATCGTTTTCATCATTCATGTTTATAATTCGCAGTTTCCAGCATATGGATGGAATTCTTGACATCAATTGTCATGGGACGTACATAAAACATACAAGATTATCTAAGACAGGTTTCCACTATATAGATTCTGCTGTAGACAGGTTACACTGTATGGTATGTATGTACTACATGAATTCATGTAAATATGTGGGTGACGCTCCCATTGAAACTAAAACGGTACATTGTTTCTATCCTAAATCAGCATAATTTATGTAAACAGTTCAATGTGATGTATACTCCAGAAATAAGTATGATAAATCCTATATAATGCAGAGATGCAGGAATTTTGAATGCAATCCAAACCATGTGAATTGAAAACGTTTGTGTAAATGGTGCCAAAAAACAGTGTGGTGCATTCCACCCCACGGCCAAGTTTGGCAAATTTACTCTGTTGGAACTTATGAATGATAACACAAAATGGAACTTGGCGTTTCTGTCACATTTCATGGTGCACCTTCACATTTAATACAAGGTTCAAGAATTCTTACAAAGGCTGCAACAAATAATGTAGCTTCGTTTCAAAGAAAAGCCACACACAGACAGATACTAACATAACGATTTAACAGACGCTTCGTAAAATGCAGTTACTTATCAAGGCGAGAAAATACTTGCATCGGGTAGAGATATATGGCAATTGAATTGAAGTGGGATTGGTGGGTTATATTCTGGAGTATAGAAAACGTGGAGTAGAAAGAAAGAGCAAAGAGGAGGAGTTAGGAGCATCACCTGCTGACCTCCTGCTCTCATGGCTTTAACTTATAGGTCAATTTAGAGAGATTGATTGCCAGGGGAAAACAAACTTGCCCGGCCTTCACCTGACTCTATCATTACGTCACATCTTCCCCACTGAGCCTGGCATTTGGGTTGGCGGTACCACCGTTAGGGGGAGCCTTTTCAAATGTTCAGCAGCACGTGTGTGACCATTTACGACGTTAAAGAGCGAAAATGGTACACTTTTGAGTGTTGTACTTATACTGAGTACAGGCTACTGAAACATTCTGCCAGCTAACTTGTTACATAACGATACTTCAAGCTAGGGCCAATGGACTCTTCTATTTTTTCCCTCCACCTCAGCTTCTGGAATGAATGTGTAAAGTTACGAGTGTTTCGCCTGTGGATGAACGTATTTCGCACTCGACTTCTTGACAGTGAATTTTGTAGCATCTTGCCAAGTTGGATGGCATGCAGTTTGCAGTTGGAGGCGCCATGTGACGTCATAAGACGCAGAGGCATGGCGCCCGACTGGCTTTAAAGTGCCCCACACTGACCAGGCCCCCACGGGGATCCATGACCCCTGAGCAGAGTGCTGCCGTGTCCCGCCAAATGTGAAATTGCGCCAACTCACAACCAGAAGGGATCTTGTGTGGTGATACAGACGCCGAAGAGAGGCTTAATTCGAGACAGCTTTTAGGGACCCAACAAGACCACGGAGGACTCGGTGATGACTGATAGGTTTCTCAAGACCGCAGGGGTTTGTCTTCGCCTGCCCTTGCAATCCGATACAGACCCACCTTTCCTATTAGGTACACTCAAGAGATGTCACTTCATGAGATTCAACATGATGCTGCCTTTCCACTTCCCTCTTACATGAACATGCTCTAAACGTGGTGTAGAAAATATGGGCTGGGCTCTTATGAGAACCGTTTCAAGAGATGCTGTATAATTATCTGCTTAGAATTATAAATAAATTATTTTGCTGTGAACTGGTCAGGATTACACAGTCTAGCCCAGTAAATGGTATATAGGGTATACCCTATTGGAAGAGACCACTATAAAAACGATGTTGTGGGAATTGAAATAGTGGAACCACCTATGATATTGTAGCGGAATGAAGTGTGAAATAATTGAACGACTATGATTTTGTAGTGGACATGTAAGGAACATGTAGTGGGAGACAATTTCAATTCCTAAATATAGTATTTTCAACAGTAATTCCCAATATGGTAGAAAGCAAGTCAACAATAGGCAAATCTTTCCTCATAAATTTATGAGGAAAGATTTGCCTATTGTTGATTTGCAACCTCATATATCCACACCAAACATGATAGAAAGCAAGATCACAAAACCGGAGCAAATTAAATCTCAAAATGGCAAATCTTTTAGAAGAAATACAGTCATGAATGCAAATGATGCTTGACCGTGTTGGATTCAAGCTTCACTGCGATTGGAGAACCGGAAAAACGAGATATGGAGATGGGACCAAGAATGTATAAATATGTCAGAAGTTGCATGGAGTCGACCGCTCCTCGCTATCATTCAAAAAAAGGATGACAGTGCAAAATCGTGTAAAGGTTGATAGAATAATCATGTTTTTCTCTCCAAAACTGGAGTAAACACGAAGGACTCGTGAGGGGGCGGGGTATGGGAGAGAATGACACAATTAGTCCTCGATTTTACCGTGCATTGTTCCAAATTTATTACAAAATTAATAGTAAATTGTGTTCAAACCAAAGAAAGAGACAGACAGCATTCCTAGCCATTTTAAGGGTGTAAAATTAATTGGAGTTTGTTCAACATATACTCGTATATAGAGGGCCTACGGGTTACACGGATAGTCCTTGCGTGCAAATAGGCTCTTGTAAAAGAGATTCTAATCCCAACAAATTCGACAATACGGGCATTTGCAGAATGTAGGAACTATGGAAGAAAAAAGTTTAGGAATTTCTGTATTACCCCATAATGCAGTCGATTTGAAAATAAAAATAAAAACATAACCCCCCCCTAACGCTGAACGCAATCGCAAGCAGCTAGTACACAGTACACACATCATTTCTTTTACAAAATTCGTCAGATATCTGAATGCAGTTAGTGTTTGATTTTCACAGCTGGCTGACTTAGAGGGGAAATAAGCTGAATAAAGCTGAGTGATTGACTTGTGTCAAGATCAGTGTCCACTATCCGTTGATGGTCTGCATCTTAAGACCCCTTCCCCAACAGTTAAATCCTGATTTGTTTCAGAATCTGCAGAACAACATTCCTTGCAAAATGACCCGAAAGCAACAAATAATAAAACTAGGCTGTATGCTGAATTAGTCCTATACATTGCAGGACAGAATTATAAGTCCACATGGAAAACATTTACGTATGTCTGAAATAATATTAACGTGATTAAATGAAATTAAACTACTTCACAATGATTTTTGTTTGCTATTACAATGCAGTTGATGTGAATAAAATTAGCTGTGGTGTAAGATAAGATCATCACAAATGCTGATGCAACTACTCATGTTAGAAATCACTTGAAAATGCAATTTGGCATGAATCAAGTAATTGTGGGATTTGAGAATTTCCATGTTCAACCTGTTAGCATTTAAAAAGTGGTGGACATCTTCGTAGACAGGTCTTGCAAGGAGGTTCCACATTTTATTCATTGGATTGAGCTTTGGAAACTGGCTGGCCAAGGCAGAATCTCAATCTTTTGATCACAGAACCAGTTCCACAAACTGTGAAGACTGGCACATGTGGCATTATCCACCAGGAAAATAAAGTTGTCTCCCCCAAAAAGAGCATTATAGACACAAATAGTTGATCCTGACGAAGCGTACAATGTGTCACAGTGTTCATTTGTCCTGGCAAATCAACAAACTTGACATGTTGAAAGTGCACTAATTTTCCACATGTCTCTCGAATACAAGCACTGGATGTTTTCAGTTGTTCCATTTATCCCACATTTAATGATATCAAGGATTCATTATAGTGTTAGATACTGAATCCTTGATTTTGAACAGTACAATATTACAATTTTAATTATCAATGTGCAACAATTTCTTTCTTAACATCCCACTGATATGCAGCCCCAAATTTCTTGTATTTCAAATTCACAAAGTTCTGAGCCCTATAGAGAATTCTAAAACACATCATATATTACTGGTCCATAGTATTTGTAAGCAGCGTGTTTGTGATGATCTCAATATCTTACACAATGTAATTGATTTTATTTACATCAACTGTATTGCAGTAGGGAACTGTATCGTTATTTCATATGATCATATTATTTTGCAAATAAATGTTTTTCCAGGGTGGACTTATTATTCTGTCCACACTGTGGACAGAACATGCAACTCACAGTAAACCCTTCATTATGCATTGCGTACTTGTGCAAAACATATCTTATTCGTATCACATAAACACACTGTTTATACTAAAAGTATTATACATTTTCATTATTAGTTATGCATGCAAAACTTCATTTCACATAAGTATACAGTTTACTAGCAGATATATTTAATTTAAGGATGGGTGCAGATAATGGAGATTTCACTGGAAATTTATTGTTAGATAAAGCAGACATAAATTCAGTTTAAAATGCAAATGTGGCACTTTAAAGCAACAAGTTTTTGGGTACATATCAAGCCATTATTCACCACGGCATTGTTTTGCTATTCAACACCTGCTTCTGAATAAGAGGATTCCAGTTCAAATAAATACATTGCTACTACATGTATTTCATGCCTGTCAACGACAACCATGAAACTTCGTCGTGCATTATTTACAACAGTGTGATAACTCTTCTTCTACACAGTTTACAAGAAAATGCATCCTGAAAGTAAATTTAAGCAGCTGCGTCAAAAAACTTAGATAACACACCTAACAAAAAATGAAAAATTGTCCTACAAATCTGTCCAGACAAATTAACACGATTTGTACACCTCCAACGACCACAATGTTAAATAATTCTTGTAATATGCAAATCGCAAGCGAACAAAAAATGACAAACGCGCAGAGGGTGGACCATGTGACAAGTTTAGCATGTCAAATAAGCGACCCACGTGCCCTCTCTACTATCAGCACACTTCATCTAAAAGCTCGTCACTGCAACCGGCAATTAAAAACTCAATAATTAGAACAAGCTGGTCCAGAGTCATAGGGGTACAACCCAGACCTCCCAGATGCAATGTTCCCTAAGGGGTTTTTGCTTCTTTGCTCACCTCAAGATAAGAATAGATACTTAAAGGATCTCGGCTGGTTAAAGTTACCCAGACTTACATGCTCGTAAAATAAATAAAGAACTGTTTCCTACCTCGCTGTCGAGTCGCTTGCATTCAATGTCGTCATCGTCCACTTCGAAATACACTTCAGATGATGTTATGGACATGATGCCTGGCGCTACGATTCCTGGCGCAATCAGACGACACTTGGAACTGAAGCTGATAGGCCCTGTTAAGAAAAAATATTATTGCTGTTGTCCCATATATTGCCTGTAGTCTACAAAGTTTACCATATGCTAGACCATAATTTATATTTTCAGTAATAATTGTGCAAATATTTGAAGTTTAAAAAGCCTATAGAAATTGAAGGCAAGCTGTGGCAAGTTTGAAAAGAATAAATAAGTTGTCTTAAACAATTCTTCATTTTATGCATTTTGACATTAATTAATTTCCAGAAGTTGCATGAAGGACAACATCGAGCTTTCTGCGAAAGAACACTGCAAAGCAATGCTCGGCTCTAAAATGATACATGAAAGCAAGTTGCAGTAAAATGTAACCTATATTAAACATTTGATTCTCTGCACTTCCGCGTATGTTGTAAATCCCTATATTTCACATACAAACATTTGTAACTTGTCATTAAGTGCAACAATATTAATTATAAGGGATTGACAAATCGAAACTAGTACTTTGTTTAAATAACTTACCAGAGAATTCCGTTTCAAGATCTTTGTCATCAAGCTGAGATATCTCCGAGTCTTCCAGAAAATCAGCAGATGCCAATTGTTGTTGCTGTAATGCTTTCCGTTGTGCTGCCAGATGAGCATGGAATGCCTCACGTGCTTGCAGGATAGCATCTTCTGGTGCCCCTGTTGTCAACATTTCGCCTTTAGCACACATTCCGCAATTAACAGTCTTAGCCACATGAGATAGAAAGTACCATGTTCAATTGCTGCTTTCAGTGTCGCTTCAGGGTGGCTGGAACCAAGAGGATTGCGAACCATCCGCTTCCTGCGACGAGCATCATCTTCCCATGCATCCAATTTCCAATATTCTCGATTCCTTATTTAAAAAAAAAAAAAAAAAAAAAACACCCATTAATTGAAGTTATGCAAATAATTAGCACGATTTCACGGATAGTGATTTACACACCTTCCCACATGCAAATCAAGGCTTCCCCAAGCACCGTTCTTGTTATTGAGGATGTTTATGATCCTTTCCATAATTTTACCAGCAATTGCATGATCACGTCTGCGAGCCGCCATTATAAGATGGTCACACATTTTCTCTTCATCTTTTCTGTCCAATAATGTTTGTGCGCATAACGACTAGCAACAGAAAAACCTCAATTAGTTTCCATTCCGAAAATCCCATAATATAATTCCTAAAGCTCACCTCAAACTCTGCATGCTTTAATACATCGTCTGCTCTCATTCTGTTAAGAATGAATTCTGCTTCATTGGCGACACGGACAATGTGATCTTTCATTGCGTGTGAGAGTAACCTGCGGCAAATCCAAGGTTGTAATAACAATTTAACAATTGATAGGAGCAAACAGCTTAAGAAATCTCACCTTCCTTCATTGATCAACTCAATGAAAGCAAGGCCAGCATGCTTTTGAAGCGAGTTTTGCCACTCTTGTGAGCATAGCAGCATCACAATTTCCACTACAGAAGTACTATTCTTGAAGGTAGTAAGACCTGAAAAGCACCATAATTATGTAGCGGAAACCTACGTAATAGCACGCATCGATGCAAAAGAAAGTACCTTTTCCTTCCATTAGTAACTCCTGTCCATGAGATCCAACCAGTGTTTTCGAAAGAAACAGTGCAAAGTCAACCATAATTTCTTGCAGAAGAGGACACACTGTGCCAAGTGCAGCTTCAAGTTTTTGCGTTAAATTCGCTTCACGCGAAACAGCAGTTGTTGCGAAGGCACCATCCACATCATTAAAAGATTTCATAGGTAATTCCTCGGCGCAAGCACTGCATTAAAAAAATGAAAATTAGTAAAGTATTATTAGCATACATAACAAGTGAACATACTTTCTGAGAAGTTGTCTGGGATCTTGTCCAATTGAATCCCGCATAACTGCAGCTATCGATTCATGGGCAGAATAATTTGCTATTTCACTTTCGCTTCGCTCAACCAGAGTTGTCGCTGCAGATGATAAGAATGGTGTTTCCATGTAGGAGGAATCCTTTTCTACACTTTCTTTGTGCAGAATAAACTCTGACTGGAGAGTTTTCGAACCCGTGGGAAGAATTGCAGCTGTATTCGCATCTTCCACATCTGGCTTCAATTCCGCAGCTCCAGGGTCACTTCCGTTTGAATTTGTGACAAAATCCTGCAAACCATACAACTGCATTTATACAAAATATTGCTGCCCGATTTTGTATAATTAAACAGCAAATGGCAGCATCAGTACGTCTGAATCAACAGCGCTTCTTGCAGAATCACTAATTTCAACATGTATTTCTGCGTGAACTGTTTCACCAGTCACAGTTGTCACTTCACTCGCAGACACTTCTTCCTTATTAGTATTGTGTTCATCTTTCTGAAGAGGCAGATTTTTCACTAAAGACACTTTTTTCTTTGCCTATTGGACGGACAAAACGAATCACCACATTCAAAGCACAAATAGGCGACATTGTACAATGCTCATAATTATAAATCACTAGTTTTTACCTTATTAGGTCCAGGTTCTATTGATCCATCAGCATTCTCCACAACTGAATCGACAACGAATTCATATTCCCCATCTTCACTGGCTTCTCCTTGAGACTTGGAGTCGTGTTTCGAGTTAGAAAGACCATCTATATTGTATTGAAAAATGAAAGATAGTCAAACATTCATGAAAAGGCAATTTGCAATAAATTCATGCTTAACAAAACATAAATACTTTAGAAATCAAAATGCATAAAAAGTACAATCAATACTCATAAACAATATGAAACCAAAGGAATTCGCAATCAATCTAAGAAACATGCATAAAAGTGCATATTTCACAAGAAAATGTACCGAAAGGCAATTGGCTGCTAGAATTAGGTAACGCATTAGGAACCCATTCTTTGGTTGCCTCAAGATGTGATGCATTTGAAATGGGAGGTAAGTAACGTGAGATGACCGTTGACGTCCAACTGGGATATATTGGAGAGCTTTGAATAGTGGGTTCTGATGACGATACGGTTGGTTTGGAAATTGAAAATTTGGAGCCTTAAATCGAATCGATATAAGAACAGTTCAAGGAATTGGTAAGATTTCAAGATTAATCAAGTCGTACCTTGAGATGAGGTCTCGCTAGGGATCATTGTGCCACTCTGAGATATAGAAAGATTCCTCGAAGATGTTGGAGAATTGATAGTTCGGCGGTAATTCCTCCGCGCATGAACTTCAACACTGGAATCTGGAGGTGGTTCCAAAATATCACGATATTTTGACACCATCAAAACTGAAATGAAGTAAACTACTGCTAATGATAGGAATTGGGCTTGTTTTGTTTCTTCCTGAAATACAGATAAAATACAACAAATTTGACTATTATGCACCATTCTAAGTCAACATAAATGTACAGAATCATAATACCACGTCTCTGTAGATAACTGCTCGCAGTCGATTGATGTCCATTTCTTGCAATAACTTCTCTGGATCTTTGATGGGATTATTATGGTTTCCCAAATTGTCAACAATATTCTGCAATGTAAATATTAATTCATTCACAATTATTTTTAAAACACTCCATATATAAAATATTCAATGCTTCTACGTCAACATAAATTTTTTTGATAATTAATGCATCTATGATGAATTGAGTATAATGGACAGCTGCAAGTTTAATTAGTAAGTTTATCAAATCACTAACCCTTGCTAAAGTTTGAGGAACTCCAGGTACATTACAGGAAGCAGATTTATTTGAGACATCTCTGCTACCAGAAGATGAAATGGAATATCCACACCCATCAACAGCATTTGATAGGCTTAAAGATTCCTGTCGAATGAGTTCACGGCACTCTAGACAGTTCCTCACAGCACAGGTGCAAACTGTTTTAAAAAATATACGTCAACATTTGATATTCAATCATTCAAGACCCTCTTGTTAAATCCTCTCTTACCAAGCCTCAAACACTGCCTTAAAATTCCTCCTCCACTCATATTCTTCTCGGCTTCCAGTTCTCCAAAATTCACTGAACTTGCAAACACAAGGACATCGGCCATGTTTACCAGGCGTTGCAAGAACAAGACAGCAGTTTCAATAGACATTCCTTGTGTTGGCTCAATAACATCTAATTCAGTCTATAGAATTTATAACCAACGTTATTTTATGATTTATCTATGCATATCTGAAGTAGAAAAGATTCATAATCCTGCTTGCTTACTGTTGGTGATGTAGCCGAAGCCAGAAGCGGTAACAAACCTCCGCAAGCAATAATTAGATTATCAGCCAACTGGGAAATGAGATGAACGCTGTTTATCACGAAAATTGTGTTGTCACCATGATTTACAAAGTCAATCACGGTTTTAGTAGTGTGACTGTAAATAATAACATTGGAATATCACTTAATGAACATTCAAAGTACTACGCTAAGATACACGGCACACTCCATGACGCACCTTCGCCAAACTTGGATGTCAGTCTCTAATGAGAAAAGCACATCAGAAAGTAGTCGCTGATGGATGGGTGACCATCGGAATTCTGGGATTCGAAAAGGTGGCCGTGGTAGCCCGGGACTGAACATTTGCCGTCCAACACGAGTTCCATCTGATGAACACAAAAAGATTCATAGATCGGAAAATTTAAAAAATGGACTAAATACAAAGTGACTGTTACCATTTGATCCAGAAATATGGGAAGATGTACGACTGGATTTTTGGGCATCAACGAAGTGCTTAGCTACTGGTTTTCTTCGAGTTGGAGTTCCCCCTCGTCTTAATGGTGCTGCGTCAGTTTCCACGACTTCTGAAGACTTGACTCCATTGGAACTGGAGGGTTTAGTTTCTTCGGAAACCTCAGCTGGGGGTCCTGTCCAGGGTTGGCCAGGAACGTTGTCAGGTTCGGATGTATTGCTGATAATATCATTATCTGTTTCTTCAGGAAGTGACTCTTTTACTTCTTCCTCACAAACAGTCTTCACATCATTTTTCAGATCGAGATGTGCTACTCCAACCTATAAAAATGTGATCCTATTTAACATTGCACTTTTTCTACATTGTCAGCTTCAACAAAATTATTTTTCATATGAAATAACGAAGCATGGAAAATATGCTTACTTCCACATCAGCAAGGCTGCCAGAAACTGTGGCCAAAGCAACACTTGCTGGAGGTTGTTCCTGTGCATCTTCCGCAGATGAACTTTCAGGAACTTCCCGTTGATCAGAGCTCTCACCACATTCTTCTATTTCTTTCAATTGATCAAGTTCTGGACTTTGTGGTTCTGTAAATCCTGAATCCCCAGGATGAGGTGAAGTTGGGGTGACTTCCCCACAATTCTCTCCAATCCTTTCCGCATCTTTATCCACCGAAGTTTCAGGCACATCCTCAACAGTCAGGTTTTCTGCCACGTCAACTGCACTTTGTTCATCCACATGGGCTTCTAAATCTTCAGTTTTCTCTGCTGACAATCCATTCGCGTACTTTTCAGTCACCTCATGGACATTGTCACTTTTTGCGTCACAATCCTGCGTTGGGCATTCATTTGCCGTATAAAGGTCCGTGCCATTCTCACATGGATCCTCATTTATTTTATCACCAAGTTGGATCACATCATCATGCCTATTTGCTACTGAATTATCCTGAGCACCATCCAAGTTGGGTATTGATTCTCCTAAGTCTGCACTCTTATTGGTCAGATTTTCACTGATTTCAGGCAACTCAGTCCTTAGCTTTTGCTCCATTTCTGCACTTTGGACAACATGATCCCAGCCAGATATAGTATTGATTGCTCGATTCTGACGAATGGTAGGATCAGTTATGTTGTCAACACGGCATCGTTCAAAATGCTCGTACATTTGTGTGAACTGCAGCTTGAACTCCTCAAATGATACCTAGAAGGTAGCATTATTACAACATTAATGTTTTAAGTCAGATTTGAACACTTGGAAATTCAGTAAAAAAATTTTACCTTCGAATGAACAATCGCCAGTGTGTCCACCCATACCCTCCAGCCACCATATTCATATTTGATGGCATGGTGCAGCAGCATCCGAAATAAGGAATATACCATGTCCGATACTTTTTGTTCTTCCACATTTTTTGGATGGATATACGCTAAGGCTATGAGCCACTCTTGCCAAACGGACATTTGAAGAACAGTTCTATACAACGTTACAACTTATGGGTAATCAATATTCTTAACTTGTATAATTACAGAAACAATAATGCATGCCTTCTATTGTCACGGTTGTTATTGCACATTAATGTCATGTCTGACAAAAACAACTTCTTCACTTCCAATAGCTGCTCACATGGCTTTGATTGGCGTATCAATGTAGCTACAACCTTCAAAATCACTGCAAAAAGGGAGAAAAATCTATGTTGTCATTCAGTGTATACAAAACGATGAAAATGTAATTATGCCCTCAACAACAAACTACATACTAGTTAATGCGAGTTAATGTTCTCAATAAATCAAGCTTTCTGTTCAACTGCCTCTTAAAACATCAAACACACTCACTTGGATTTTCCAATCGGTAATTCGATTCTGGTTCAGGATGCTTACAGTAAATAACTTGACTGTTCACATGCTCTGTGAGGATCTGTAAATATAGTTTATTACTAAACTTCCAAAACAAATTGTACTAATTAAATTACCCTACCTCGTAAAGAACGTTGTATGTTGCAAGCGTAAGAACATCACTATTCAAGAGAAAACGTTCAGCTAGTAGTGTGTACAAATTATGTGGTCCCATAACATCATGCTTTCTCCTGTAAGAACTAGCATCAATGAGAATTTTTCAAATTACCACCAAGGAATAACAAACATGTTGACAGGCAACGGCCGGGGTAATAATATATCCCTCTTTCCATACTTATGAGTGCTTCGGCTGAGAAAAAAGCCTAGCAGTTTCAAGGCCTGCAATCGGATTACTTCATTTTGGGATGCCATAAGTTTGAAAGTAGTTCTGAAACAAGTTGGTAATTAGAATTAAACTTGAAGACTTTCCAGTAGGTGTTAATAACTTACCGAATGCCATGCTTCACATCAAATGCAGGAACCATGGATGATGGGTGCTCCACCATCAGCTCCATTAACATTTGAAGAACATCGCGCAGGTTTTCATCTTCATGAACAGTTGTCAGGTAGTTCAGAATGCTTTGCAATTCATCTTCCTTCACTCCACTTCCTTTCAGTATTAGTTCTTTTAAGAAGCGCAAGATATATGATCTGATCAGAAGTACATCTTGCTTGTTGGGACGTGGACCATCTGCATGCAATTAAATTCATTATTACAATAGTAATTTAACAAAGAATGTTTCAGACAATATTACAACTCAAATTTACCTAGTCCTTTTGGTGTGATGCCACTTTTATCTCGAGGATTAACCACCCAATAGTAATACTTGAGGGCATGCATGATCTGCAGTGCTGTACTCACACGTCGAACATTAGTGTAGATCTGAGCATCCGCCAAGAATTCAGTCGCCAAGAAAGTGTACAGCTTTGTTTGCACCTGCCAATCAAATCACAGTCTTACATTACTTGGAAAACTAAGTTTTAAGGGCCAGTCAATATGGTAAGCATAAATTATTTAGGAAAATGCATTACATATATTTTCTAACCTAAGTATAGTGAATTGAAAATACATTTATCACATTACAAAAACTATTGGTCAATTATTTGTACATACATTTTGCAACATAATATTTAGTGTTTGTGCCATATATTGACTTGCCCATATGAAAAGCTCTCCTATAAAATGCATATTGTAAACTTACAGGAAGTGGAGTATAAATCCACAATGCAGGATTGAAAAGAATGTAATCCAGAAGTTGTTTCAAGAGGAAATCGCTGTTGATACTTGGACATGTTACCAAGTGTTTAGTGAGGGATAAAAATGACACCAATACTTCCTCAGTCACATGTTCTCTTGACGCTTTTTGCAACATAAAACTAATAATTAGGAAGCCTTTATTTTGAATTATGTGTTGTTGGACGGTAGGTGAACTTTCAACAAGATCACAGATGAAACCTAATAGTGTTGCGCTAAAATAACCATCAAATATTTAAATTGGATATGCATGAGGAATTGCCAAATAATAATTAGAATTTGGAAATATTACCACAGTTTTGGGTCAGGTTTCCCATTATCGAGTGTAAGACCTTCATCAGGCCAATCCAGTTGCCCAAAAAGAGGAAAGAGCACCTAAAACATTTAATTTACAGAGGGTACTCTAAATATATGTATACTAATGAAAATGTTAATATAATAACATGTATACCTGGATTCCGCCTATGGAATTTAAGGTGCTGTGGATGGAATGTGTTATCACCGCCTTCACATCCTACAAATATAATTGACCAAATTAAAAACTACTAGCAGCAGAAATAAGAAAAATGCATGTTGTATATAACTTACCTGCAACATTAACGCATGCGGAGAATGAACAAAATATGTTGTATTGCTTTTAGGTGCAGACTGCAAACACAACTGACTGTCGGTCGCCACAGGGTTGTACATGAACACCAACGCGTTGGCCAATTTCCCATCGTAGAGCACCTTCAAAGAAAAATGCTAAAAAGTTCAGTGGTTCTAATCCATTTGCAAATCCACCGAAAATAAAGCAAAATAATATAATTATCATGTGATATCCAGTGCACAAAATGAAATCTGTACATAAAAATAATGCATAATGTGCAATGCAAACAAAATAAAACCAAAACTTACAAACTCCGTTTCGCTCACCTTCTGGTGGTTTTCAGGCAGCTGCATGTTGCTTTCATTTTCAAATCTAAATTGGCTCTGAAAATGAAAGCATAAATATTAAATGGCATCAAAACTCGAGTATAGAAAGCACAAATATCAAATTTACCTTGTAACTAGGGCCAAGTCGGTGCATTGCACAAATCTGATGTGGTGTTAGAGCCTCGCTGAACAAATACAATGCGGCCATTTGTCCCGAGAAAACATGTTCTTCATTGAGCTCGGGTGTGGAGCCAATATAGCATTTGTCGAAGGGCTGCAGAAATGGGATAAAATCAATTATGATGTTGTTCAGCTATAAATACACTTCTTAATGCGTTTTTTTTTACCTCGCTGGTATTGACAGTCCAATTCATATCGGTGCTAGAAGCTAGCTGGCCATTGACAAAACATTTCACTTCACTTTTGCTCCAGCGACTGTAAATGTACAAGATGGCTACCATGTACCACTGGAAGAAACAGGATAAAACATTATTTTTAAGTATGAAATCACGTTTGTAGTCTCCGTGATTAATATAACATAATAAATTTGTAGCACCTTCCTCGGTTGGAATTCATATTTGACACAATGTTGATAACCTTTCCCTTTGATCTTCATAGATGTCAATACTAAACAATTGCCCACAAAATGAGCAGAATATCCCAATCCTTTGGCTGTTCTGAAACTGTTAAAATATATTTAATAAAATATAATACATTATGGTGGTGTTTGCAAACGGTATCAACTTATAAACAATTATCATTACCAATACAGATACGGCTTTTCTCTCTCAATATTCACGCTGTTAATTGGATCTAGCCTGAACCATGTACTGAAGGTGAATCCAGTCTCCAAAGGCCATTTGGCCAAAGGTGGCAAAACAATTGCCTGGACAAGATCAAACATTTTAAAATCAATTAAGAATGACCTATGAAGATATAACACCACAATCGTGACACTCACTGCTCCTTTTTTGCCAGGAAAACTGAAGAATACATCAGGCCCTTGTCGAAGTGGCATTTGCCTCAAAACATGCAAGAGCTTTGCTGAATGTCTTGGCTGTGAAGACACATTTTCAGCAACACACCACCCATTAAAATATGCAACCATAATAAGGTTAACAAAGTCACATAGTATTTCTAAAATGGCATTGCTGCTTGTACATGAGGAAAATAAGTGATCAACAATACTTTGTGATTATAACAATTTCCAATTGAAATAAAACTGGTTGCATATTTAACGAATTGCATATATAATCTAATTCAACTATTTGTTATTGCATGGTGAAAATGATGCTGAGGAATTTAGATTCTCAAAAGGAAATTTCAAATTGACAGGATAAGAATATTGATCTTATATAAGAGTTCAATGGAAACTCAATAACTTGAAGCACCAGGGCTTGAAAATAAAAATTTGAGCCCATAATATAATGAAGTAAATCCCAGTGGCCATAGCGTTGTGACAACAATGCTTCACTTCACTTCATTGAACACTATAGGTACTCTTGCGAATTGGCTTTTGAAGATACTAAAAGGATTGGATGGTTAATTTTAAGTTTCCAGGAAATTGAAACTTCGCATCAAAATACCTACAGAGGTCGCAACTAGAGTTGACCCTCAAATTCACCCACCTCCTGCTAAACTCGACCAGGTCCATCCCATGC
>JAQFZQ010001598.1:0-18434 GCA_034696005.1 Glomeris marginata | reverse complement strand
TTTCTGGTTGCGCCAGTGTATAAGGGACACACATAGCTACTTACAAACCAATTATCAGGGTACCTTACAAAACCCTGACAGTTCACCTTTAAGTTTCTTATATGTATTGTTTTACATGTGTAAACATTGAATAATTGGGACTGAATTGTTTCTATATTTTAACAGGATACTCTACTTACTTGCACTTTATCCAAAGGATCTTTTACTTTTAATGTTGGAGGGATCTGCAAGAGGTTCTGCAGACGTACTGCGGCAAGCGCTGTTGGTTGCGCGCGGAGAAGTCCCTGTAACTCATCCCTCTGAATGCAAATGTATATATTTTTATTAATATAAAGGTACAATATTAGATTTTAACCGTAACATTACCAGCTGTTGTTTGTTCCTGAAGTGTTTAACTCTTTCTTTTGCTTCCACAGCTCTACGAAACAACACAAAATTGTATATCCTCTATGTCTAAGTACACCATGTGAAAATTGTTCTTTGTTACTTTAAGTTTCCAAGAAGTTCAGCTAGCTTGGTGGATTTTTCAATGTCTGAGGTACTTTGATTCCTATTTATGAGATTATGTAATTTTATTTTTTTTTTCTCTACATGATTTACAAATAATATATGATTGATTAACTTGGCCTTTTTAGAAGATTGTGAATCTTGAGCTCCATGGCAAATCATTTTGAAATCACCAAATGCATTCTGTGATATAATATAACAAGATCAAGCCTTGTTACATATTCTATCATTTATTACAAGTAAGTTTCCAGATTTACCTTATTGTTACTCATTGCGGCTTTCCGAGCATGTCAATATGATTTCAGGTAAAGTTGTTTATTTTTGTTGCTATGACTACAATGGGTGCATTATATATGTCAGGCAATAAAAAAATGTGCTAGTATATATAAAACACTTCTAAAAGTATCCTATATAGCCTAATATTTTTTTATTTATGGTATATATTATATGGATGCATATAATTAAGGTATGTAGCTGGGAATGGAATCTAATTCTAGCTATTCGACATTGTTTACAAACAACAACTTTATAACAATTCAAGTAAATGGATTATTGAACATGTTTACAAATTATTTCGAAATAGATTGATAATATGCGAACATCATTATCGGATCACCCCTGAGACGAAATCGGTATCGAACCAACAAAACTCTTATTAGTTTCGATTTAGTACGTCGTTGAGGCACAATAAATCTCGTTAATTATGCTTTTATTATAGTAATAAGATTTAACAATTATTATAAGGAAAAATGTGAAAATACTACATTAACTGCAACATCGAGTGAAATTGACAACGGAGTTCAACGTGCGATTTGAAATTGATCGAATGTCAACGGACTTTTTCTACGAAACTCGAATTTTCAATCGTACGATTGGTACGATCGTACTTTGGACGCAAATTGGAAAAGGATCCATTTCACTTCAAAGGACCTGGATTATACGTTTGTTCAAGTAATATAACAAACTGGACACATTTTATTTGAAAAATGAATCGCCGAAATACGGAAATTACAAGGTTTCATCAGTTTCATCATCACGTGTGATCGATCATCTGCTATTAAAATCGAGAAACAACACTTGTGTCACTTCAATAACATGACAAGCGTGTCGGTAAGTTTGCTTTTGGTGTTTTCATAGTTACTGGTGGATGAGCAGCTGATTTTTTATTGATTAGTATCAGTATGTTTGAAACGAATTTTCATTTAGGCCTACAGCTGATCCCTATTTTTGATGAGGGATCATCTGTAAATGATGTCATCATATGTTACATGTGATGCAAGTTTATATTGAACTGGGTTAACATTCAAATAACACATTGTAAGATGACTTTCCTGCAAGTGTTACCTATACTTATGTTTACATTTACACAACAAATAGTATAATTTAATCATTTAATCATCCTTGGGGCACATTCTCTTTAGCTATAGGGCACATATTAATTTTTACAATCAATAAGTGATTAATTTCTGTAACTTCTGTATTATAGTTTAGTAAACCAATAGTTCCAACTTTTTTGCACTTATAAGAAGATTATCTGGTTTCATGAATGATGAATATGATTTTATGATGATATGAATTTTCAGCATTTCAGCTTATATTTCTTCAAAATGGCTGTTATAGCGAGACCCAAAATGCACCTGGCGCTTGAGGCGAAATTTCACTTTGTAACACATAAAAAAATGGAGGTTGGGGAAGGTTAAGAGAAAAATATAAGTTTAAGCAAAGCAGTTCAATTTGGAACCGCCTGCATGCGTGTTGTTGTTGGGCGGTTCTAAGGCGGGGCATGTCATACAAATGACGAGCAAAGTAGCTGCAGGGGGCGCTAAAATCGTTGCTTCATTCTGAACATAGGGGCGCTTTTTCATTTCTTTTGTTTCAATTAGTGACGAATGCGGTGCCAAATCCAGGGGCACTTCATCATCCTTTAAAAGGGCAGTTGAGTGGCAAACTTTGCAGCATCCTCTAAATAAAACCTGGTTTTATATTAATTTTTTATCCAATACACACATTATAGGTCTTTTATTGTTTCATGTACAATGAATCCTGTGTATGGTGGGATCTCAAGGGACAGGAAAAACTTTTTACCATAGACATTTTCCACCATAGACAGGTTTCACTGTATTTTATAGTTTATTTTAAGCAACAATGACAATAAATTTTACTTATATTTAAAGGTGAACTGACATGGACTCTGAACTTTACCCTTTCTGGCCAATCCTGGACAGACTAATTGGCAAGTTGTCCCAATTTACCCAATGGCAGGGTTCGTCATAGTCCACTTTTACCGCCCTGTCAGTTCACCTTTAATTCTTTGTACAGTAATTATTAATAAATATTATTATTTATTTATTCAATACGTCCGTATTTTGCAACGGACGTACTATAGTAAATGCTAATTTGTTTTTGTGGCAGGGTTTATATTACGAGCATCCTGAAAAATCATTCTATATAGAACTTTCTTATATTCTACTCTTTCTGCACTGGAATACAGTGGCACTTGTTCCAAGTCATGCTTACCTGTGAGAAATTTTGCAATTATATAATTAGTTTGAGAGCAATTTTAATTAAAAAGAAAATATAAAAGAAAGAAAAATTTTAGTTGGTCGTATAACGAAAGTGTGTTAAAGTGTTGCGTGCAGGACTGTATACGTTATAAAATGTGGTAGTTTTTGCGTCTGCACCAACTTCTTTTTTCCAGATTGTTGTCTATGTGGTCCCCTTAATAAGTAATATAGTCGATGCACGCGCCAGTCACGCGCCAAGCGGACGCCCAAAGAAACACTAACACCTGCCCTTTGCCATTTTGGAATTTGCAGACTGCAAGAATACATATATATATAAAAGAAAAAAAAAATGTTAGGCAAAAGGTGGCTCCGCTCTTCACCAGAAATACCTTGTGACAGCTGCAACGAGCCACTTTATCTGATTTTCCAGTTTGTTTTCCACTGAATTAAGGAAAATTGAAAGAAAAACTTAACCCTGAACCTCAATTTTCAATTTATATAAGAAGTCAAAAGAAAGAAATCATCCATATGCATCTTAATTTAATAGTAGACACTTATTTGTTGCAACTATGTAGTAGTGCAATAAATACCCTGTATTACAGTGGATCTTTTTACAGTCAACTCTTGTGCACCCTCCCTAAGATAACAATGCTATAATTTGTTTTAGAAAAACTGTACTTTTTTCTGCTGTTGTGAATGAACAGTGCAATTTGTAATTGCCAATTACATAGTACAAACTGCACACAGTATTATTCAGTATTATCAACTGGATAATTTCTTAGAAAATGTTAAATCTAATGGAAATTAATTACAAATTAAATGCACAGCAATTTATGATTTTATTTATGAACATTTAATAAAAAAATATTTCCATATTCTGTAAGTAATTTACGAATGTAAGAATAATATTTACAATGCTTTAAACAGTTAGAATTGTTTTATAATTACTATATAAGGACTGGATGCAAATTATTGTAGTTTGTGAATAATTTAACTTATTGGAGATAATTTAAAGAGATTTGTAAAATAATTCTATAATCAATGGATTTATACAGCACCAAGACAATTGAAAATAGAGAATTTCCTGGAAAGTGCTTCCACCTGGCGGCCAAAACACTTTTGTTATTCATTTTACAGCCGCCATAATTACCAAGTGGAGCTTTTGAAACGAAAAATGTATTTCAGTTGAAAAAATACATTTTTGAAAGTTGTTTGTGGAAAGAATTAATTTTTATATTTTTCCAAGACAACCTTGAAAAGTTTCACTTTTTATTAATAATTCCTCAAATCTTGTACATGTATATCAAACTTATTACTATATTAAATATTATAAAAGTAGGTTTCCAATTCCTACAAAAAATGTCCAAATTAATTCTGTTTGCAGAATATACTGCAAATAGGGTCTATACTTGAAAATAATGAAATGTAATAATGTTTTATTATAAATATTGGGGAAACACATGTATGAAAAACCAAGGAAAAACAATTGGGGTAAAATTTGAAACAGTAGTT
This sequence comes from Glomeris marginata, assembly GCA_034696005.1. Taxonomy (NCBI): domain Eukaryota; kingdom Metazoa; phylum Arthropoda; class Diplopoda; order Glomerida; family Glomeridae; genus Glomeris; species Glomeris marginata. The sequence continues at coordinate 13,911 of JAQFZQ010001598.1, read as the reverse complement.
CCGGGTAGGCCCCTTTCTATAACAAGTGAAAATGGGGGTAATATATGAAGCAAAGTGCCCCAGGTCCATACTGTCATAAACTATAAATTATAAGCCAATGTTCATGTTTAGGCTTTTTGTTTGCTGTGTTTTCCCATTAGTAAGGAGGGTAAAACTGAATTGAAAAGCGGCCATTTTCCCCTCTTCTATATTATGATTATATAACCTAAATAGGCCCTTTTCTTTCTCTATATATGTAACTATATAACATGTAATAATTTTTAAAAAAGTTTCATGTTTTTGCTAAACTTTAGTAGTAATAAGTTGTAGTAGCACTCATTGTGCAATTTATATGTCAAGCTGCAATTTTAAGCCTAAGGGATAAAATGGCATGCAGGCATTCTGCATGTTGCTCGTAATTCCTCAAGTCGACCTTGTTATTTGTGACATAAAAAATGAACCATCCCACTTGCATTATAGACCCAATGAACGATATACGTGATGGATTTTAATGAAATTTGCAGGATAGTCTGTACTATATAAGATGAACTGGCTTCTTCTTGCCCTGAAGGATAAAAAAATATGAAACCACATAGTTTTTGTTGTTTTTTATACTACATGGCCCTATACTTTGGCTAATAGGTCTATAAGTACGGGCCGTATATTTGAACCGTTTTGCTTCTGCAATTACTTTGGCTATAAGTGACAGCCGACAAGTTGAATCTGTTCGAAAATTAGCTCTCCATCTATAATAAATTTACTAGCTGATCATCATTTGCAGAGATTTACGATTCCGTTATTGCAATTAATAATAATAATAAAAAACAAAACAATTTAGTATGCAACATTTAACCAAATTACATATTATAAATGACCGGATATATGTACATAAATTATCAATATAGTGGTAATTAAATGCCGATAATTCAAATTGCTAATTATCACATTTTGAAACTTTATTTCAAGGTTGCATGTCTGTATATAACTGTGTTAATTACAGTGTAATTCGCTCTATGCATGATGATGATACCCAATGACGTCATAAAGTGATGTCCGCCATGTTATTGGTCTGTTTTTTAAAATTTAAACTTTCAATTATTCTTTCATATTCTTTCTTATATTATTATCATTTTTAATGACTGATATTATGTATTAAATGACTATGTTGCTTTTCCATAATATAAGTTTCATATGCTTCAAACTTATCAGGGATTGTAAATTATAATTGGAATATATATTTTGTTTTACATTTTATTATTCATGAATTTTACTTTCAATTATAGTCAAATTATATTTTCATTTTATTAATCGCAATGGAAATATGATGATTAATATGCATGCAAGTTCATTTGTACATAGTACTGTATTTAAAGGAAGTTTCGTATAGGTCCTAGTGTAAATTATGCAGATGTTCTATATGGAAAGCCAAAGGAAATATAATATTAATATGCATGTAGTATAATATTACATTAATATAAATGTTTGAAAATAGTTTGAAATAGTTTCCTATAGTAGTTTTGCTTTAAAAATCTAATGGATAAATAGCATTTTTGTGTACATATATATTACAGTATACTGTATATTAGATATTCGTAAAAAATCAAAACAAATGGCAATTGTTTAAAAAAAGCTCCCACCTGCGTGTGTTGCATATAGGTGGCGCTGATAGCCCTTTATTTCATTGAAGAGGAAGAATACACAGAATCCCCTAAAGGCTTTCAAAAGAAAACGCCCAGACATGATTTTATTTTTTCTGTATTGTAGTATTTATTACATAATTCAAACTAGCTGAAGTATTTAATAGGAATTCATTTTTCATTCTTACATAGAAGTTATTATTCTGTATATTATTATAAATTTAAATGAGTCTTGTTTTGAGTACACTGGGTTTTATTGCTTGATGACCAATTTACATTGTATAAAATTTACTTAATTTGGTGTATATTCTGATTCATTACAGGTGGTGACTTTATCAGCTGATTCACACAGTCATGTCTGTGTTTTCCACATTGTTCACCTTGAACTTGAGATTTTGTCATACGACTTCAAAGGTTTTCCAAGGAAACTCATCTGTCCCCTTCAAGCTAAAAATACAAGACTTTAAAAATGCATACCACGTCATTGGCAAATCTATGCTAATTTTTCTACCCTACATCTAAGTGGTGAAACGCTCCAGACAGGTATGTAGGCCTTCATTTTTCATGTCTTTAACCTAATACTTGTACATAACTTTAAAAACATTTCCATTACATACTACAATATTACTGTCTTACTTATGAAACTGTACAGAATTACTTATGAAATAGTACAGAATTGTATGCACCATAGAAATGATAGTATTCTATATATAGAACTATTGAAATTTTGTTGAAAAATGGATTAATAAGGGAACACGAGGTTGCTGTTACTATCGCCAGGGGCGCTGCTGCACCCTTTCTTTACTAACATTTATTTGACAAGTGGCTCCATCTGCTGGTAGTTCTTTCTAGTATTTGCATTTAGATGACAGCATTGATATTTCATTATTTGCATTTTATGGCTATGAATTAAAAGTATAACCTAGAATTAAGCTGTGTATAGTCCGTTCAGGAATAGAAGACATTCCAAGGTCAAACTTCCCTTTTAAATGTGACCTTGGGATAAAATATTTTATTTAAGGAACTATATAATTACACCTGATAAAAAAAATCCTATATTAAGACCTAAGAGTTTGTTCACAATAACAAAGTTTGGCTATGAATTGCAATTATAAACTAGAATTAAGTTGTGTATAGTCCATTCAGGAATAGAAGACATTCCAAGGTCAAACTTCCCTTTTAAATTTGACCTTGGGATAAATTATGTTATTTAAGGGACTATATGCCAAAAAATCCTGTACTGATGACGGGACCGTGTAGTTTGTTGACAATAACAGATTTTGCCATTATCAGAGTTGATTATAAGCGAGGTTCAGTGTATAGGGAATTAAAAAAGATGGGAAAGTGAACTGTTTGCGAAAGAAAGTTACGTTTCCGTTCATGGAATATTAATAAGTTATATAATGTTAGCAAATAGTTTGTGAAGAATATAGGTGGGAAAATAAAATGGTGGACGTCATCTGCCCTAACTGTTTACCTTGCACCTTTTTCTCCAATCCCACCCCATCCACAATGGCTAAGCATGCTTTGCCATCCCTCTTTTTAACTAACACACACACCCATGTGTGAAGAATAATGGAAAAGAGGAATAAAGGGATGATGAGGTTGATGAAAAGTGGCACCATGATTTTGGCCAATGCAACTTTTTCACCTGCCCACCTAGGTATACATGTATACACTTCATTCAGTACTGTGCTTCATTTCACAATGTCAGTTGATGACTTGGAAAACAAGTCAAACCACATTTCATTGTTTAGATAAATTCGCTACTGCACTATAATAGTTATATATACAGTACACGTACCTACTATACTATATTTTTCATTTTTGCTAGAAGATACAAATGGTGCACAATTCAAACATGCCCTTAAGCACGTGTCTGTGTCTGGTCTGACTTTTTTAGACTGTTATATAACTCGCTTGTTGTTGTAGGGATTGGATGGCATGTAGTAGAATCACCTGACTGTGTTTTTCCTTGTATCTTTTTTTGTTTTTATTTTTTCTCTTCCCGTTCTTCATAGTTGACTTTTTAAAATCTCAGCCGAGTCCAGCTTTGGATATTTTGTTGGGTGGACTTATAAAGGCCAGGTGCTTTTGCATCATGTTTGTCCTTTTCCGCCCCTCTAATTCTCCCCATACACTTCTGACAGATCTTTAATGCTCACAAAGAAGCCACAAAAGAAGATGATAACAAAGAAAAGTCGCGTGGTTACATGGTTAAACGAGTTGCAAATTCCTGCTTTTCATCTTTCAACACCGAGCTAGTGAGCTTTTGCCTCCTTTCATTTATATGAATTTTACAACTCCTGCTTTTGTCTACTTTTTATTTGTCAAATCTGCAACGGTATAACTGTTGTTACAGCCCCCGGTGCTATAATAGGTACTATAGTACATAACAGTTATATGTCCCGTATAGAATTGAAAAACATAATCTGCTAATTTTTCAAGTAATTGCTTATATCAAGAGCTTATATGTAATTTGAGGATAATTATTGCGTTTGTTCGTGTAACCTCCAGGGTAATTGATAATATAATCCAACTGTGCAATCCACAATCCCAATGTAGTGTGATATTTCTAAGTTGTTTAACAATATAGTAGTTCTGATTTTTTATTTTCATAACAATTTTTATTGTATTTTAATAATAGGTTTAATAATATTTTCATAATACTAAGTTTCATAACGATATCATAATACTAAGTTTCATAACGATATCATAATACATAAAGTTTTTATCATAGTTTCAAAATAGTTTTCATCATAGTTTTCAAAATATGTTTTATAATATTTTCATAATATCTGCATCATAATATCTTCATCATAGTTTTCATAATATTTTCAACATAGTTTTCATAATATTTTCAAAATAGTTTTCATAATATTTAAAAAATAGTTTTCAAAATATTTTAAAAAATTGTTGTCATAATATAGTATATTATTATAATACTTTTATAATTTTTTGTAACATATTTTCATCTCCCATGTATGGATTTCTTAAATTGAGTTTCTGAAACGTTTTGGTTCTTAGTTGGCTATATAACAAATATGTCTCTTAAACTTAAAATGGAAAACAAATTAATAATGCATATTATAATTTATCATTCTTTAATTTCACATGTTGTCAACATTTCATTTCAGATCACACTGAACACTGCATTTTATACACTTTCTGTAAGAACAAATTACATTTTTATTTCATATGACAATCGTACACAATAAGTATATATTGATTCCAAATAATTTTATTCACATAATCGAAACTTGATGAAAGCAATATCTCATAAGGCACTGATCGGTGTTTACATATTGATGAAATATCAATATCCTTAACAGAACATAATAATACATTTCGTAAATGTAAATGCAAAATCAAATGAGACGAACACATAAGTACATGACTTGATTTACAATTCTTCCACACAAAAACTTAATGCACACGTGTGCAGAAAATAAGTCCACATTTATTGAGACTAGTGCTGTCGTCGTAATATCATTAATTACGTGCATAAACAGAATGTTACTGTCTAAATATCAGCTCAGGCCCTTTGTGGATGAAGCACCACTGGAACAAATTAGCATATATAATTAGAAATAATAAGACATAATCAGCTCTAACTTGAATTAGGATAAGTTTAGCTATAGCTGATCATGTTACTTTGGCCTAAGTTTCCACTTTGACTGTAACAGTTATATAATATATATATTAGGGCAGTGCTGTAGAAGTGCAGCTGGTGTCGATAAACAATACTTTGATGTGACGTGCAAAATCGTCTTTGAATTCAATGAACGTAATGTCCTTGGGGGGAATAGTCGTTGTACAGGGGAATAGTAAACGAAGACAGTGATGATTCCTTTGAATCCTGCAGGAACAACACACCAGAAAGAATATGTAATAAGTTGTGCTGTGTGACGTAGAAAAACCATTGAAACACCATTTATACAATGTGCACTTACAGACTGCAAAGGACTCCACCGAGAGTTTTCTGCATTTTCTTTGTTGATTGCAACATCCGCTAGTCGCTCCAAATGAGATTCAGTGTTGCAGTCATCTTCTGACAAAATCTGCTGCAGAAAGCTGATGTACTCGATGGCGTTCTGCAGAGTCTTAACCTTCGAAAGCCTCTTGTTTCTGTAATTATTATACTAATATTAACACATAAGATTTGCCATAATTAACTTTGCATTAGAAATCATTATAATAAATATCATATATAGTAGTTTGCAGAAAAGGAGCACATTTTCATGCTAGAGGGCTCCACTTATATGTAGACTACTATTATGAATTTGCATATGCTCAATTAGTAGTCAATATTCAGCATGGCCTACTGCACAGTGGCGCCTCTCGTGTCATAAATGAGAAACATAGTTGACTTTATGTATACTGAAAGTAGGTTTTCCTGCAAAGCTATTTCCTTTGATTTTGTATCCATTCTTGGCATTCATGATAAGAAAAGCAAAATCAGTGAATATTCAGACTATAGTGCGTCTCAACTCAAAGTTGCAGTAATTCCCTCTTGTTTTCTTGCTTTATGGAGTAAATCATTACACCAAAAAACATTCCATTATACAAAGTTGATGTAAAATACTTAATAAAGTTAATTGATATTAATTTTTTACAAATTCGACCTAAATATTATGTGAAATAAATTCTTGGCAATCATTGGAATGTGCAATCTTGAGTTGAGACGCACTATACCGATATAATCTAAAAAGACATTTCTTATATTAAAGCAAGGTAAGGTCTATCTCGTTGAAACAATGAAGTAGGAGTGGCTTCATTTTAGATCTAGCATGCAGTGACCTTTGAAAGAAATATTAGCCAATAAGCAGCAAGAAAACAATTATGCTTTAGTGAGAAATACTTTAATCCAAACTGTGCTGAGAGCAGGCTGAGAGTTCTTTGGCCGCCATTTTGCCAGTGTCTGACTGGTGTAATGGCGGCCAATGAATACATTTCATGGCCATTTAGGCTGCAATTTCATTAATTCTATAAAGGAATTTATTTGAAATAAGACTAGAATGTTGCTATTGTTATATATAAGTATAGTTTAATTAATAAATATGAATGTGAAAGTTTTAATTGTGATACATTTATAATAAATCTGTATGTTATCAAAAATTGACATCTTTAAAGGAAAACCGTTGGTTGCTTTGCATGGACAGGTGCCTATATTAAAATCATTTACAAATGTAACCGACAAAACGTAATAATGTATTTCATCTGCTTGTGCCAACGTCTAGGCAGCTGGGTGCCTTGATGGCTTGGACAGTTTTCTTTGCAAACTCAAACTGTGTTACATAGGAAATAAAGTGGAATAGATGCAAGCAGCTGACGATTTCCAGGATGTTTCCGTTTACTAACCGTCGCGATTTAATTATGAAAAACGAGGGACTTCTTGTGTATATATAAACCAACCACACTATAGACTTTTGTGGATGTGGGTGTTTGTTGTTGATGTGGATGTGAAAATTGTGATAGCCTTGGAAGAGAGAAGCTGGCTGGCTTCTTGGCATAGGAGGTTGGAGGTTGTTAGTTATGTTTGGATATGTATAGGCAGGTGTTTCCCCGTTTTTCCGTACGACTAGCATTTACCTAAGGGGATATGTTAAGGAGATAAAGAAGAAAAAGCAGTGTTGCAGAAGGAAGTCATCTATAGTTGGGCTATATAGAGTGCAAATTGGGAGAAAGGTGCGTGTGTCGTGGCACGTGCCAGGCTCGTGCCACTCACAAAACGACACAAACACCTGCTGCCACAAGTGGCACCACTGTCGCCACTTTTCAAGGAGAAGGAGACACATTTGAACATTTCTCAATGGAATTTGAGAAAACTCAAAAGCAAACCTCACTATTCCAGTATTCTGTCTTATATACACATTGTTGCATAAATGTCCTTCGACGATAATTAATGAGATCAGGATGTTTATAAAACGTGCATTGATTTCAGTTTGCAAATGTAGTTTTTTGTTACAGGTGTGTTTTCTGTTTCAGAAGAAAAAAAAAACAAAATTTTTAAGCCTTGGAGAAAAGTTGTCATCATTAATTTCTATTAATTTCCATAGGAATTAATGAATGCACGTCATCTGTAGAAAACATTGCAAAAACTTGAAGTGATGTCTATAGTAGGAAAAAGGATTAAATTTGGGCTAATAAGTATAGGAAATTGAGCTACTAAATGAGCTACAATGTCACATGGTTTTAAAATAATATGTGACATTTTATTGGCCATTTATTCTTCACAAATTTTGGCGAATTTTAGAATAGCAACATTTTTAGCAATTATAAGTTTATAGCTTATAATGTAAACTTTTTAATGCTAAAATGCTGGAAACAAATAAATTATAACCTGATTTTTATATTTTGAATTTAAGGAATTAAAAACAAAAGGAGTTTTAAATATAGAAATAAACTGGTATAATAAGTGATTATATGAAAATAAATATGATTTTATCAATGAATATAAAGCAATTAATTTAGTAATTATAAATTAGTGATGTGTTATATATATTATATTATAGTGTTCCAATTCAACATAATATTACTGTATGCAATGTTTTGTACATTTATCTTGAAAGATACCCTTCAGCTAATGATATATCATTTTAATTGTTAAATTTTAAAACAGTTTCTATATTATCCATCATGCAAAAACTCCATTAATGGCAATTCCGAGTTTGTAACACATTTGGTGTGAAATTTGTATAACTTTGCCAATTTCTTCTTGAACAACAGGCAATGTTTAACATTTTCTATGAAAAGGAAATTATTAATGTAGGCCTAATCACACTGATAATGTGTACTGTATTAATTTCGTTTCATGGCAGTTAGGAATTAAAATGCAGCTTAGGGAAGTTGCAGTGCTAATTCTGTATGATGACATCATTAGAAGAGACTTTCTATATATACTGAGTATATAATTGTACCCTGAAGATAATGAATAGTTCCGATAAATGCTGGATATAATAGTAGGCCTATGTATTTAATAATGGTGCGGTTTGCTATAGAAACTTGAATTTCTTGCTTGATAATCGTCGGGGAATTCGTTTCATTATTGCAAATTACTCCAAAAAATAAGTGCATGTGGAGCTAAATTGTTAAGAAAATTGAGTTGCAAATGTCACATTTAAAAAATTTAAGTGCACAATGTTATATAAATTGCTAAAAAAGTTGATTTTGAGTATTGCAGTGAATTAGAAATTGAGAATAAATTCTGAATGTAGTATTATATTTAGTAATAACAATACAAACAGGGGTAAAACCAATATTCAAGTGGCTGATAAGCCTACTTATATTTGTGAGCATGGCATGAAATTTTGACATGATGTTGTGAAAAATAAGATCTGAGTAAATAATGTCACAAACTGAAATCGAAGTTGCAAATATTGCATTTCAATAAACTTTTTTCTCCAGTGTTGATTAATATTACAATAGGTATGTGCCCTAAATTAATTCCCAACCAAAAAATTTTAACTCTTATATACAATATATTATAGTATATACCATTGAAGTTTATTGAATGATTTCTTATATTTGCATTTCGACGACAATGTTGCACCTTTTGGTCGATGGCCTTCATGAGTCGTATATGTGTGAATTAGGTGTTCACACATTGAACTTATGAGTGAAACCCACTTAGAACATTTGTGACAGACACTGAAATACATTTCAAATTCAGAAAAAATGTGTCTGACTTTCTGCATCTTGTACCACATTTATACTATGTACCTATCTAATATAACTAAAATGAAAATGGTGCCCTCCATCATGTTAAATTATATATACTAAATATAACAATTTGGCATTGTAGTACTTGATGACACAGGACTATAAAGGTGTACATTGAGGAAATTCGGAAATTCTCACCTGTGTTCAGCAGGAACGCATTTTCTAAGGCGAGAAAATGCTGTGTTAACAGCTTGGACCCTTCTTCTTTCTCGAGCATTTCTCCTCTCAACAAGGTGTGGTGGTTTCTCTCGATGTGGCACATGTTTGTACGCCTGTTTACCACTTCTTCGCCTCGAAGCTTTCTTTCCACTCGTTGTTGATGACTGTGTGGAAGATGGTGTAGTACTAGTTGCTATAGAACTCGAAGGAGTTGAAGATGTTGGGCTCTGAATTTCCTCTTTTTGCTCTTCCTGCTGCCTACTCTGCGGTGTACTCGGCCACTGGCTCTGGGGCTGTTGGGTTTGTAGGATGAGACCTGTTGGAGGTGCCATTGGCATCGCAGAATGCATTGGAGACTCGTAAACTGGCACTCTTTCGTAACCAGAGCAGGCTGCGTAATAATCATCAACACTCATCATTTTTGAAACGTCTCTGTCTCTCGAAGTCCTGGAGACTTTTCCAAAGTACTTCGCTAAAAGTGCAGTGGCAACAGTGGTGTACAAGGTGGCACAAAGTTTTCGGTGAAAACCTGGTGGAAAATGCGATTCCAAAAGGGTTTTATGAGCGGAGGAGACCGTCTTCAACCCCCACCGAGCTCAATTTGTGTCTCTGGAGGTTCACTTTTCGCTGGAGCTCTTATTGCTGCTGGTCTCGTGCCACCCAACCCGACCCCTTCTTGCCTTCTTAATGGTTTTACATGGGGGGAAGAGGGGGGGGGGGTGGGTGGCACGTGCGGACGCGTGCTACAGTCACTCCCACTAACTTCAACCAATATATAACTATATAAAAAAAGAATTTCCGGAGCCTGCAACTAGGAACACGCACGATGGACACGGATACCTGAGAGCCAATAGGAGGCCGTGGTCATCACCTGCATGCGACTTTCCACCTCATCCCTCCCTCCCTCTTGTCTGCCTGACTGTTGTTATATCCTATGTCGCTTTTATATCCACTTTATGAGTTATGAACAGTGTACCTATAGGCTAACCTGCATGGGACTTGGGTTGTTCATTATGCATGAACTGTTAACTTGAAGAATGAAGACAAAGAAATTAGGGGTTTCCTTGGTGGTGCAGCAGCTGTAGAAAATCTGCATTTGATATTTGAGGCTGATATGAAAATAATTATGATACAGTAACATTGTACAATTAAATTAAATTGCATATTGCGTTAATTAACCGTATTAATATTTTCGAGGGGTAAAAAATAAAAACCAATGTAAGTAAATTAATATTCATGAAACAAAATGTAATAATTTCCAGTTATTTAGGGTTCAACAAAAACATGTTGTGATAACATATGAAACAAATTTTACAAAGTGAAGATCACAAATTGAATTTTCTTTAAGAAAGCTAAGTAATTTAATTGTAATAAAACTGCAATTTACACATTTTAATGATAAACTTCTAAAACGAAATTGATGAATGTGAACTTTTGTTACAAGAGGATAAACATTGTTATTATACTTAGTTTCCAAAAAGCCTGAATAATTAGTGATAATTGTAAATATTCACAGGAAATAATTAGAAATCTATGTTGATATTTGGGGATTACAGGGAAATAAATATGTCATAATAATTTTACTGGTTACCTTATATGACATTTATATTACTGTTAATATTATGGGGATAATTTGACAACCTAACTGGCTAAATTACTTTTTTAAAGTTGATTAAATTATAATATGATGATATATTGAGCACTTTGTGAATTAATTGCTTGTTGACAATATTTCTAATCCAGCATTTGCTGTCACTGCATTTTAAATACCCAAACACTTGGATATGCTTCAGTAAGCGTTATTAAAGGCAAACAACACTAATTATTGTGTGATCCTATATGATAAAGTAATAATAAATGTGAACTGACTGTGTACTGAAGTGCAATAAGTTTGATGTTGTTTGCTGATACAAAATAGAAACGGTCACACTTCACGGTTTGGCACGTGCGCATTTGTGACGTCACACCTGTTAATAGTGCAGTAGATCTAATGCATGGTTAAATGAATTTCTGAAACTCATTTCATTATTTTATTGACTGTCTTCGATACCGCAACTGTAATAGGTAATGAGTTTGACTCATTTTTTACTCCTATCATTAATTACAGTAGGGTGATTACACAATTGAGCTCAGTTTGATGGGTAATGAGATGAGAGGGGTGGAGTCAACTGTTCAAAGGACGATTATTTCTCATCAACCATGTGTTCTGCATATGATGATTTTTATTGGCTAGCGTGTGTCACATACTCGTCATGTACAACCCTAATTATTATTGTGGGGTTGTTCAGCAAACTGCATGAATAATAATAGGATAAAGAGATGTTGCCAATCCTAAATATTGTTTTTCCTGCACGGTAACTGAGTGCTACGAGGTGAAGCCAAACTATGGAAATTTCCCATTTTCTCTGAACAAAAACTACACCAAGTTATATATGCTTTATGTTTCATTCATTATTTTATGTATTTTGTAATTGAATACATTGAATACATTTCCAATTAACAGTTCAATGTAATACAAAATACTATATTCATTATTTTATAATCATAACTGCAGAGTTTAAAACTGAAATTTACCGGTTTAGCTATGTATTATTTTAAATGCAATTGCTTACATATTTTACCCTTATATATACAGAAAATTAATTCTGTTTATACCATATATAATTGAATTTTTCATTCATAAAAATATACAAAACTGCAGTGTTATGATACAAACTAGGATTTTCGAAAGCTGCAGAAATATATAACAATTATGGAATCATTTATATAGTGTTTATATATATTTAATATAATTACAAGTTAGTTTTGACTAATCGGCAAATTTTAAATACATATATGTTATTGTTGAGGGACCAGACTCTAACCGCGTCTGGTGTCAACTAGAAAATACTAACTTAAATTTACTGTGGTTTCAACGAAAGATTGAGCCAGGAGGGCGGAGTCATGTCTGGACGGACCCATTTCTAAGGGGTGCATGGTTGACATTACCAGTCATCATCACCTGCACACCTGTAACCGTGCACCCCTTTGAAATGGGTCAACCCAGACATGACTCCGCCCTCCTGGCTCAATCTTTCGTTGAAACCACAGTAACTCAATGGAAAATCGAACAGCAGCTACTCCTAGCAAAGTTGGCTTCAGAACTGACTTTATTTTGCAAATACATCTTTATATAAACTTTTGGATAGCCTCACTTTATATAAACTTTTGGATAGCCTCACTTTATATAAACTTTTGGATAGCCTCACTCATTCTTAAGAGTTATATTAAACGTCACTTCACTGGCTTTTATATAAAGAGAAATTCACGTGTTTTAATGTGGAATATGAAATTACCTAATTTAAATGAATAATTTAATATGGAAATAGTAGTGTGGGAATTTTAATATTAATATGAAACTTATTAGCTTTGATGCGGCGGTTATTCGAGTGTACAAGTTAACTTCTGGCAACTATTTTGTTAATTCCACCAACGTCTGGTTTTTATTATTTCATTAATGCGATATGAGGCACATTAAAGTATAGTGTTTTTATCAGTTGAGTGGAATTTTGCTTCCGTGACTTGTGAACGGAAATCGGAAAACAGGACCACTGTGGACAGGTGATGAACATTTGGGCAACTGACTTGCCTATATAGTGTCGTCTTTTATTGACATTTTTACGATACAGTTCTGCTACGTTTCTTCTACGTCACCGATTTAATTTGTTTCGGATGACCGACTTTATTGCATGGCACTCCATATATGTATACGTACAGTATATGACATGTACACAAATCAACCATAAAACAGACTCCCAAAAAATTGTGAGGGTTTCTCCCGCATTGTGTTCCTCCAGCTACACTTTAAATAACATGCGGGGCCCAACATTTTTTCCTATATTAAAATAAAATACTCAATATAATTTAATTTTTATGTTTGTAATAACAGTATTTAAACAGTTAAATATGATAACCATGGTGGTGGCTTAGTTCCAATAATTGTTAGATATTTAATTTCTTTGAACCAAATCAATAATTTATAAACATACTTACTTTACAACAGAAAGTAAAAACTTTCATTACATTTTATTATATTTTTAATGGGCAAACCCTGAAAATTGTTAGTATAGTAGGGCTACTGATATTTGGAAAGTTATAAGGCAATTTTCTAAGCAATATAATATTGATATATTCTCTGTATCATACCAAAAGTAGGCCTATCATTTATACTATTTATACTGCAACATTGTGCACAAATTTAAATGTGATTATGCAAAATATAAAATATGCTTTAAAATTTACAAGAATATGTTTATTACCTGTAATTGTCCTTTTTCAGTAGCACCTCCTTTTTTAGTAAATGGAGGCCTTAGTTGGGATAAAGCTGCAATCTGATTGGCAGAAAACAGGTTTCTGCACTTCGTCCCAACTAAGG
>JAQFZQ010001597.1:0-18436 GCA_034696005.1 Glomeris marginata | reverse complement strand
AAATAATTAACGAAATCCGTGACATGACCTGGGAAAATTTCCGAATTTTGGACGTTTTGGCATGGAATGACCCTTAAATAATATACTGCACCACAAATTGGTGTTCATATTTCATATGCAATGATGCATAATTTAAAAAATATATTGTTGACACAAGGTCATGTTGAGGTTTGAAACATTGAACTCCTATTTTTTTTTAATACAGTACATATAATATATAAAAGAAAATTGTATGTACAGTGATAATTGGCTTTTGTTAATTGATGGCTTTAATTGAAGTGAAATTATGCATAACGTGTTTACAATTTTAAAATAATGTATTGGCAGCACATACATGTGTATAAATTATTCAATTGTTGATTTTAAATATGGAATAACAACTAATTGCAGCGTTATTATATTGCAAGAGGATGTTAACGCAGTGATAAACATGTATGTAAATGAAGGAAAACATTAATCAATAGGCAGTTCGATGCACTTTTCACTCGAATGTTGTTAAAAATACTTTGCAAGTGTCGTTTGCAAAATTGCAAGTCATACAGTGACAGACTAAACTCTATTTGTGAGGGATATGTCAATATTAATGTCGTATAAATTGCATGACTGGTGTTAAAAATTTATTGGTTACAGGAACAAAATGTGCATGATAGCAAATACCAATATTAGAATTGTTGTAAATGTTATCATAATAATAAATAAATAAAAAAAAACATGTAGTACAAAGCAATACTATAGGATATTTGTCAAAATAGGTGTGAAATTTCTGAAAAATACCATATTTACAGAAGCAAATTTTGATAAGTGGTGCAAATATTTAGTGTGCGGAATTTGAAAATGGGAGAATTGCATGTATAATAACCATGTTGGAATTACTTTAAACGACTATGAATTCGCGCGGGTAAAGTTTCGCGGTATGGCAGTATTTTTACTACATTTTGTTTTTGGCTAGAGCAGCGAGTTTGGCTATAAAACCGGTTTTCTCCGTTAAATAACGGTTTCTTAGTAAAATATCCGTGAACATAAAAGAACCACAGCGTGTCAAAACGTATTACTAACTAGTTTTTATTAGGTTACATGAATTAGTTTTGCCTTGGTAACATATAACGTCGTAATTTAATACCCGTAATCAGTGCGTTATGTTACCCAGGCAAAACTAATTAACCTAATCTAATAAAAACTAGTTAGTAATATGTTTTGACACGCTGTGGTTCTTTTATGTTCACGCATGTGTTTCGAAAAAAACGTTATTTAACGGAGAAAACCGGTTTTATTGCCAAACTCAGTGTAACATTCAATACGTAGTAGGTGCGCGAATAGCGCGAAAATAAAGCCACCGCGAAATTAACCACTTTTAAGTATATAAGCAGGTTTGTCTGTAGTAATGTAGTAAATGTCAACTGTTTTTTTTTGTGTTTTTGATTGGCAGACAAGTAGTTATACTGGATGTTAGCAGTTTTGAAAGGGTTAGAAAATGTTTCAATGCAAGAAGAGAGAGTGAGTGAGAGAGAGGAGTGGTTTGGGACCAAAAAAAGGGGGTGGGGGGAGAGCCCAGGGAGGGAAAAAGTGAAGGAATAGTGCAAAAACTTCTGGAGAAGGTGTAATAAAATGCAGCCAAAGAGTCTGGTGCAGACAGTTGGCTTTAAAATTTTGTGTCGGTGAAGTCAATTAAAAGGGGCAGCTTGGGTTTATGTTTGCAAAGTAAGTGCACCTTTGAAATGTGATAAAAAGGAGATTTGTGATAAGGTTGTTGTATTTTTTTCCTCATGATTTTTGCTGTCAGGTCAATGGGATGGATGAGGTTCGTGAGAAACTTAGCAACGGGACACTTCATTTGCTCGTAAAACCAATTTACTGCACATTTGTAGAGGCTTTTTGTTGCTGTTGTTTTCTACGCCACTGTATATAGGACTTTGGTGGTTTATGTTGCTCTTGGAAAATCTTCTTGAACCCTCCCCCCTCTTAAAATGAAAAGCAAAAGTGGAAGAAAAACTCCAACATCTTTTCTCATACATTGCATTTTCTGCTCTGCTGCCCCCAACACTAATTTACTATGAAAACTTAGTATATTGCTTTTGTGATTGATATTTTTTAACAATTGTTTCTAAAATAATATGCTCCAACTGAAATATTTTTCTTTCTTCCAAGTCCAAGGGCAGGACAATTTTAATTATATTATATAGTTTTCACCTTGGATTTGACAATTCTTTTTAAAACAAAAAACCCACTGAATTCCTAAGGAATAAATGTGCTTTTACAAACATGTTTTTAAACACACTGAACTATAAGAATGCATGAGTAACTGTAACGATTTTAATTCTATCAGATTAAATGGATACATGTGAAGGTTTTGTTAGCAATGTTACCAAGAGTGGATGATTACTAGTACATTTAAATATAGGAACTGCATCATACTTAGTTATTTGATTTGCTTATTTTTATGAGCATTGATGTGCAAAAATTGTTATTGCAATGCAACTATGGCTTATGTACTAAGCCTTCAAGAAAACAAGGTTCTTTGTTATGTTCATGTTATGTAAATTTAATGTCATGCTATAAAAATGTTATCTTTTTTTCCCTCAAATTTAATCCCCAATGTATTTAGGAAAAATGGTTTTGCAATTCCATAAACTTTTGTCTGTGTGTTCTAACTCTTTGATGTGTTGCTGTAATATTGAATTCCATGTTTTGGAATTATGTGATGCTGAAAAGGAAATAATTGGACAGAGTCATGATTCATTTGGAAATGTTATTATTGAATTTGTGAACGATAAGAGCAGATTTTCAATTTGTTCCATGATTTGTAATACAAAGTCACACGTTTGGAAAGTAAAAAAAGTCCATCTGCATTAGAATATTACAATAGAGTAGGTAACAATAAATAACTAAACCTAGATACGAACGCTATAGTTTATTTACAGGCTTTTAATGGTATATATATGAACATGGTTTCTAAAACTTTATATAATAATTTTCGCGCAATGATCGATTCAACCGTTTCTATCAAAAACGCAACTTATCCCACGAGATTCTCGTTCATGAGATATATTATTTTAAGTCATTCGTTCAGTGAATGATGGTGGGTTTGGTATAGGACAAGTACAATGCATAAAATGACATTTTTTCCAACACTTGTGTACATTCTTGATTATTTTTCTTTTGCTCATGCACCTATTTCATTTCTCCACATTGACCACGTATCAACGTTCTATATAAATATTTTAATTTAATCGGTAACAATGACACACACATACACACACAAGTTGAAGTAGGAACTTGTGTTGGGATTTTTGGTCAATACGTTAATTAAATGGTGGAGAAAAAAAAAATTGAGAAAATCAGCGAAGGAAAAAAACAAAAACAAAAAAAGGAACAACACATTTGAAAAAGCTGCCAAAATACAATTTTCTAACTATATTATATTATACTATACAATAGTTACAGTAACAATAATAAATTTGTAACTACCGTGAAGGAATGTAGGCGTTACATATTATATTTTTATTTATAAATTAATAAGTTATTAAAGTAAAAAATCTCCTCCAACTTCATTTGCTTCACAATTCTTGCATGATTATAGTTGTTAGTCTCAAAAGTGAAGTAGAGAGAAAGGGTTAGAAACAGTGATCACGTGACCCCAGTTTCCTAACTTTTCTCCTTATCAACTTCGAGTGGCGATCATCAAGTACTCCTTTGTTTTGTAGGTAATAGTTCGTTTTTTTGTGTTGCATTATCACAGTCAAAAATGCAGCTCCATGTCACAGTGTTTTACAACGCATGTCATCATCCCCATCATCATCATCATCATCTTGGCAACACGTGTGTAAAAACTCCAGCAGAAATTGTAACAAGTCAACTTTGTTTCTCAAAGAACTTTTTGAGGTAGTGCACGGCTTTGTTGTAGTCTCTCAAGATGATGTAGTCTCTCACATTCCTCTGCAATGCCGTTTCAAAACTTTTCAGCTCCTTGCTTATTACATCTGATGACACATCAGGCAGCCTGCTAACACCCAGCTTCAAGATGGCAGTGTGAAGCTCGCAACGCAGTAACCTCAGTTGACCTTGGATATCTGCAACATCCTGAATGAAGTCTCCCTCGAATCGCACCTGGTCATCCAAAACATGCTCCAGAGCGAAGGCATAGTGCTGAAGGTGAGCAAAGAAGTTTTTCAGAGTATCTTCGATCTGCGAATAAGCAAATTAACTCGTATTAACTCCGGGCCAAGTGTTCAGTTTTACCCCATACTAATTATTAGGTTCGAGCAAATTCTTAGTAGTCATACGCCTTATTTGAAATTCTAATGAATCACTTGAGCTATAAGGATTTCTTGGAAATGTTTAAAGTAATTTAAATATTTATAACAATTGAAGGACAAAAAATCATTAAGTGTTTAAAAAAATGAACGAAAAATTGGTTCCAAGAATTCAGATGTAAGATAATATCAATAATATATAGTCCTTTTCATGAAAGATGGGTTATATGACTCCTCCTTGTACTCCTTGTAGTAGGGGTTATATTTAAAATGGGTGACTGGATTTTCTGCACCTGTTGGCGAGCCTGTTGGACATCCAATTATGATGTCATCACTTATTTAAAGACCCCTAAGGCACCTAAGGTCTAACTGAGGAGCCATAAACTCTTCTTCCCTGAAAAGGACCATACCGATGAGTGTTTTCCCTATAAACTTGGTTTATAATCTCCTTCACAATTTTCCTATACTTTCCTCAAAGTTTATTATTGTTTACAAATTGAGTGGTCTGGCAAAGTGCTCAAAACTTGGGAAGCAGATGTATTTATTTATTTTGTAGAGGTTCTGTATAATCAAGGTATAACCTTGATTCCACTAAAAACATAAATGATGGGGAAGAAGGACGGAAATGAGAAATATCATTTTGCCTTCTTATCTTATCTTTATCAGAAAACTGGGTAAAAGTTTAAATTAGGAATTACTATAATGATCGTCTGTCAGGATGACTCATACAAAGTCTGTTGACAATTTTTCTTTCTCTCTTTTTCCGTTAAAATCACACTCGCAAGACAGGAAAGCAGACTTTTCTAAATTTGCTTTTGCTCATATGAGTCACTACAAACTTCGAATCCGCCATTTTGAAAGCAAAAAAAATCCCCTTGAATTGCAAAAATGGCTGCTACTTTTTATTTAATTTTTTATTTTTAATACATATTAGAAAAAAATACTTACAGTTGCTTTTCCGATATTTTCATCGGTTGCTGGTGGCAGTTTTGGTAACCATTCGTACGACTGCTCGGAAAACAAGCTCCGAAAATTTTTTTCCTCAAACGCATGAACCTATGTTAAAAAAAAAGCAAAAAACACGTGATCAGACATTATTATTTAGATTCTGACAACATCCTGTTGGCGTCTATCGACTCCGATTGAAAGTTTCAGTCCACCCGGACTTAGAAACTTTTGAAATATGGGTTACAGTGACGCCGACCCCGTTCAAAAGACCCGTGCAGTCCGGCGGGTGACGTCATCGCGCGCGCTACGTCATCGCTGTTCGGCCGCCGGTGACGTCACCGGCGGATGAACAGCTCAATTGAACGACAGAGATAAAAAGCTTGATCTGTGGACCGCAACCGGGATTCCCCTCTTTATATATACACTATACAGTGAAGTGTATATAATACCATTACCACATAATAACACGTGAACGAACAATCTTCAATCTCGTTTTTGCGAAGGTGAAGGTGTTGGCCCACTTTTGGCGCGTTGCGCGATATGCGCATGCGCATTGAACGTGCGCAAGTGCAACCACCTTAGCTCCTTTTTCCATACAACACTTTTTCCATGTGCAGCAAAACAAATAACGTCACGAAACGTGCAGCAAACGTCCTCAAGGTCATACAAAACTCCATTTATCATTCTTTGATAGGAAGTTTTAACTTATTTCACACCATCTGGTGCACAAACATGGAGGTTTTTAGCTATAGCAAGTTTGAACATGTCCAAGTGTTGAATTTGCAATGTGAGGCCAGTGTATTATAAATATAACCGCATTGCTTAATATGAACTATAGGTGAAGTTGTGGGACAAAAGAGCTACGTTGAGGATAATTGTTACAAGGCAGACAAGTTTATGGGACAGGGTTAAAGTTACTTTGGAAAAACTGTTTTTGGAACTAAATTAAGGTGCTGGGAACCAGGATGGCCATGATGAAGTTGCTAGGAGGAACAATGAACATTATGGAACAAAGGAACAGTTGTGCAGCTAACAAGATACTGATTTTTTGAAAATTGGAACTACCACAACGTAGAAACTAGAAAGTGTTTTAAATGAAGGAGTTGATTAGACAAAGAAACTTACAGAATTACAGAACAGGAACAAATTAGGTATATTTTTGGAACATCAACAAGTAACAGCAAGAGTGGTAACAACAGTCTATATAAAGCTGAAGAAGATAATGTCATGGAAGAAAGTGATAAGGAATTGCTTTGGGAACAAAGAACGAATTTTGGAACAAAAACAATTGCTTGAAAACCAAAATTCCATAATATTAAATGTATAGAGTTTAAATGAAGATGGACAAAAGTATAATTTACTCAATTTAACATTGGACCAAGATTATGCTGTCATTATCAAGACGGAATGTCGATTGTCTGGCCATCCAAGATTGGAGGCGTGGCACGGTATGCGATGACGTCACCCGCAGGTATAGAAACCGCTATACCAACACACGACAACGTGTTATGACACGTGTTGCACCTGATTTGCTCGTCACACACCTCGAATGATTCAACGTCCTTGCAAGGTCGGTTGAATACCTTCACTTAAGTGACCACCTCCAAAATCCAGTAAGCACCGGATATCCCCCAAAATCCCAATCGGTGACGTCACTGACCAGTAATTTAGCGCACCTTTCTACATTCCAAAATTCCACCCCCTCTTTTCAAACCAAACACCCCTATGCTCCTCCCAATCTCCCCCCACACACACTAACTACGCCTTCTGTCTTATTACACATGATTCCAACAATTATAACTGTAATAATCATCATCCTGCTAGAAAGTTCTGGTTTTTCATGGATACGGGGTCAATGACGTCACCGTGCCCACTTGTGTGACACGGAAGCTGTTGCACGGAGTGACGCAACACGGATGCTATGTGTGTATGTTGTGCACACCTCGGATACAGTGAACTTACATATCTCTCGATCAGTTCATCGTTGAAGGCCATCGATTTGCCGGTTTGCAGCACAATTTGCCTGTAGAAACGCTTGGCCTCTGCACTTTTGGTGTCCAGTGGTTGGTCGGTTGGAGAAACACTGCCCATGTTGATACTGCAAGGGTTGTCCATCTTCTGTTGCACGGATCTCACTGGTTTACACGTGACTGACGTCCACAAGCACGACAATATTAACAACAAAGTGAACGCTGTGTAGAGTTTGGAACAACGCCACCACCATGGGTAGCTGTGTAACCTGAGAACTGCAGCACCTGGAAATCAAGGAATAGAAAAAAGCAATGGTTAGCAACTGCCAAGTCCTTCGACTGTTACAAGGACACTTGTATAATATCCAAACTCAACCCACCACCACCAACAATCAACCAACAACCCAATAGCATGGAAACTTACTTGACACAGTAACGGAAAATACCCCCATTTTTGAAACAGGTTGCTGCACTGTGCACTGTAACACGTACACCACAATGTGCAATGTTCAACGTACAATCATGAGGTATATATATTGTGGAACCATTGTTGACATTCACATGGAAAGTGAGAGTAATTGAAATAAATAGTCAGGGAAAATCAGGGGAATTGTCAGTTTAAATATTGCTCAGCTGTGTGTGTTATAACACTCTTGACAGTAGGTAATACGTCACAGTGACGTCATCTTTTTTAGTTTCTTTCTTCCAATTCCTTGGTATATCACACAGGAAATAACAAATAACATTTAGGATTATTGGAAATATAAAAACTGGGAATTTTACTAAATTCATTAATACATTTTAATTATTACAAATCAGGGAGAGTTTTAATTTTAATTACCAATATGAAACATGATACTTAATTGTAAATAAATCAAGTGATCTATGAGCAAAGTATGTACTTTGCACCAGTGACATTTACATTACACAGCATAAAATATCAAAGTAAAAGTGATAAAAGTGAACGTTATATCCGAGGTTAGTAATAAAAAATATTACACCATGTGTAGTAAGTAGTATACATAGTGAACAATGTTTGTTATATGTATATTTACTACTACAACATGTAATTAAATGGTTTTTAAATGGTACCTTTAATTAAAAGTACAATTGAAAACTGTTATGAAAATAATTGTGTTTGGGTCACTGTAACCGAGTTCACTGTATGCCAATCGAGTCCAGCACAATTTCCCTGTAACATGAAATGTTCAGAAATACATGTGCTTGCTTGACAAGCAGCATAGTTTGAGGTGAGTCACCACTGTAAACGTCACCTTTATTACATTTCGATTATTCCGCCCACGCATTTTTTTTTCTGATAAAAATTCAGAAGCACAACCAAGGTAAAGTTGATAGTTGATAGGTAAAGTAAAAATAAAAAGCACGTGCTGGACATCGTGAAACGGGTCAACGACTGGCATGTAACAAAACTTATATAAACAATATTATATCCAGGATTTAAAAGTTCTTAGAAACTGTTAAAACGGAAGTTTCGATTTCTATGTAATAACATGGGTGTGAGTGAAAATTTAGAGCAGCAATTTGGAGGTTACTTTTGAGTAAATTTGTTATTTTCTTACGTTTGCTAGATGTAGTAGTTGTAGTAGATGACGTTTGAGGGGTTGTGCAATGCAAATTGCTGCTTCTTCTTCTTCTAAGATGATGGGTACACGTGCAGGTATAGCCATAAGGCGGCTGTTGTTGGTGATAAGCCATGAGTGTGTCAACTAGGTGTGGATTTTGCCAACTGTCGCTCATATTCCTTGCACTTTGGTATAGTTGAAGTAAGATATATAGCACCTGACAGTGGTGCTCTGTGTGCACTATTATAATATTTTGGAGGCACTGTGAAGCCACCCGAGCTTCGTTTCACTTTGAACAACAAATTGCAAAGCACTCCTATTAAATATCGCGCTCAATGGATCCACCTTCCACCCTGAAGTACACAACAGCACAACCAATAGCGTTCAATGGGCGTGCCCACAATGTCCAATCGCACATCCTACAATGGCACGTGGGCAACACTTCTTTATCAACCTCTCTTTCCTTTTGAATATCTTCAAAAAGAGCGGTGTCATTTAACGTTATAATATTTACCAAGTTGTGCAAAACTACTTCCTGGCTGAAATATACGGATCTTAAACGTTTGTACTGGTTTTACAGTGTCAAGCTAATTATATCAAATGTTATATCAGTGTTAGTAGATTTTTTAAAACAAAAATAGATTGTATGGAATTAGCTGAATTTCACTGAATTGATTCCCAATTTTTTAAATCTTATCACAAGTAAATATTAATCATTTATATAGATATGTTGTTTGTTGGTGCATTTTTCAGATGGACACGTATTTCAGGTTTAAATTTTTAGATTAACTTATCAGTTAAATTGAACAATTATTTAGATATATGTGATTTTATTTTATTGCGATTTTTTAAAACGTTTTTTTATTATTAATTTTTGACAATCTTCTCGAAAGTTACTTGTCATTACAAATACCGTTTTAACATAGGAAAAACATGTTTTAAACTGGATATTACAGCATTTTTCTAACTTTTGATGATCTCGATTCCAAACATTTTTGTTGATGTTTTTCTGGGATTTTTTTAATAGATCCAAATATGTTAATTAGTGGCATTACTATATTAATTATATAAGACTGAGGTTTTAATATATTGGCTTACTTGAATTTGGAATTATGAACATTGATTTGAATTTTGTTATTTGTATGTGTGTGTGAGTTGAAGAAGGCGGCAGACAATAATAGTAAAGGCAAGAAGTTGAGTTAAACATCAGAAATAGAAATGAGCGGAAGTTGTAGGGGTTTGTAATATAAGCAGTGTCGAAAATGAAATCAAATTAATCAATCACACATTTGAATTAGATCCGGGTGCAATCGAGCAAAATCGCTATTAGACCGACAGACCATTTCCAACGAAAGACCCAACACACTTGACCCCCCTCAACGTCATCAAGGCAGAGATGATATAAACAAACACTTAACAGCAGGATCTAAGATGTGATATTTTCTACACTGCTCTGAGCTTGTATATAAACACTATGCATGTTTTAATTTGAATGGCACGGTAAATAATTAAAACCTAAAGTGACCTTGCCAATTTACCTAAATGCATTACTAATTTTGCTCATATTCTGCTCAGTGACCAATCATTTTGCCCCAAATGCACATCACCAGAATGACAAAACTTGCCTTATAACAATGTAAGCATAATTAAATCCTATGACAAAAGTTTGTTAGCTGCCATTAAAAAAATCCAATAATACTCAAAACTTGGAGATATTTTTCATATCATATCCCTAGTCTTTATAGTTTATTTATAAAAATGACTCATTTGCAAATCTAATTTAATTGAGCCTCTTTCACCAACTTTTTCTTAGTGAAGTCACTTTTCAATCCACATCTCAATAATAACAATGCATTTTTTCATTTATACTATAGCCTTATATGTTAGATTATGAAACTAAGTTTGTGTAGTGACTTATGATTGTCAACATCTTAGTTTGCATTTTGATTATTAAAAAAAAACTGTGATAACGTCATAGGTTTGTAATGAATGACACATTCATCTGTCAATTCCAAATTTATGACTGATGTCTCAAAAATTTCATTTATTTTTCTCAAATTTGTTGCTTATATTAAAACAATATTTAGTGAAAATATAGAAAAAGTTATGTGTAAAAAAGTGCAAAACTTAATTTAAAATTATGGTAAATTTGCACTGTATAATTTTAAACACACACGTAACAATATAGTAACCAATTTCCCAAAATACATGAATCACATAGTATTTCATTGGATTTTGTAGCAGTCATTTTTGCCACATGTAATGCAAGTGTTCAGACGTCACCAAACATTGTTCCATGTTATTAAATTTTTATTTATTTTTTAGTGTCCTACATTATATGATATAGGAACTGTGTATTTCAACACATGGAGAAAGGAAACAAAGTGTATAATATGTTGCACCAAAGAGTGGCATACTGTATATGTATAGTATAACCTGCAGGTAACTGGCATGTTTATTTGCAGGGAAGTCCCAACTCTCACCCAATTTGAAACAGTATAGTGTTTAATTGACACATGTATAATGCATATATGCAGCAGGACTTTTTAGTGTGTTCATTCAAGTAAAACTTTATATGTAATATTTTTAATGTAATGATAAATAAAAAAGTGATGTTAATGTTTTTATTCCAGGTTTAATTCAGCACTCATTCTGTCACCGGACTCAAAGCATGAAATTTGAAGAGAGGTTACTACAGGTGCTTTCTGGGGAAATACACCAGTTACAAATAGGGTAAGTCCCATTGACACGGCATGCGATATATACACAGGGAGTTTCCACAATTTATAACATATAAATATTGCCATTGGTTCACGAAAATAACAAGAATAACGTATATAATTTCCAGTATTTTTGGCCAGGAGCATCCTTCAATATGCATTGCGTGCAAGTACAGAGTTATTATTGTTATACATTGAACACGCTATACATTTGGTCAAAATGAGTCATTAAAAAATCAAATCCATTATTTCGTCATGTATAATTCTCAAGTGATTTTTTAATTTAAGAATCATTACATAGTTTGTGCAGGAGAAATGGTAAAAAAATGGGAAATTTACCATGCAACATAAGTATAGGATTGCGTAATACAGAGGGATATGTCTATGGTTTTTACAATGAATGAGTTGATAATTTACTATATTTATGTGCAATATTAATCGGTAATAGTTTACAAACTTAAATTTGTTATTTCTACTTATTCCCATATTTTTAAAAAAGCGAATTAGCAGTGTCAATAATTGTTAAGTCAAAATGGAGAAAATGCAGTTAGCCTACATTTGTCTTCCGGGGAGGGCTTCAGTTATGGACTGACATTCCACATTCCACACCACCACGCACCTAATTTAAACTTTTTCAAAATTAAAACTTGTCCGATTTTTTAAAATTATTATTATATAGGCCTACTTGACATATAGTAGAAACCCATAAAGTTTGCCATCAAGTCAATAGATTTAAATCGTTGCCAAGGCACCTTGATATATGGTGCCATAAAATTTCAATGTGGAAAATGCAACTTACGTCAATGTTTTATCATCATTATATATAAAATGCAAATATGTAGTATATGTAATACAAAGTCATGTAGGTACCTATATAAACTGTGATGAAGACGTCACGTAAACGTGAATTAAGTCATCATTAATTTTGATGCTTGCAGTTATGATAGAATAGACCAAGTTATAAGGGTGGGTCGGGTTTTTGTGTGTAAAATCCGTCATTATTGGGCGTTTTTGATGATTTAATTGCATTTAATTCGTACAAGTCATGCAGGATTTGTGACTCGCATATTTCACCTTTTCTACGGATTAAGGGAAGGAATAGAGCAAATATTGATTTTATATAACCGATTTTAAGAACAAGTTTATCAACATAGCCTATAATAAGGAAAAATAACCATGATATATTTGTTTACCGAGATCAAAACTGGAATTACATTGATCAAATTGCCAAAATAAATACAACATTAAATCACCTGTATTATTATACTGATAGATAATTATTTATTATGATTGTAGATTTCCAATTATAACATAACATAAATTATTATAAGCTTGAAACCACAACATTTTACATTTTTAGGGTGGTTTTTTATGTAGTAGCTATAGCTATTATTATGAATCATGCAATAAGAATTTTGCTTAAATATCAAAGAAATTATATATCAATATATTATACTGCATTAAATATCTCAAATATATAAACTCTTTGCAGATCAACCGTTTACAGATATAGGCCTAATTCATGGCCTAGACATCCAACTTGCATAAACTTATGCCTATTTTGTATACTTAAATTGGTGCATACATATGAGTTAATGTCATCTAATAAATCTTCTCATTCAATTGGAATTTTGATTAAATATAGGCTATAATCTGTTATGATGCATCAGATGCAATTATATCATTATGACAGTTCTGGCTTTTTTTGTCGATAAAGCACACGATGACGTCACTCATCATTTCGCACATCTATTTATTTCCTATTAGCCAGAACCGAAGGTGATTTTCTTAGAACTGTTCAGCATCATTGCACGTGAATAAACTGGGCTTTATGAGGAAAATAGACATAAAGAATATACTATATAAATAGTCAAAGTTATATAACACAACCACATTAAAAAATCACATCTATAGCATTAGCGTATAATAAAAATGTTACAATCCATTTGCAAATTATTGATATGACATGAGCAGTTGTGGTTATTAAAATTTTAATAATTAAGTGTTAATAATTTATATATGTAACAACTCTGGTTTGACCCACAAGTGCATTACATGGTCACATGCCACATGCAGGTTGTTTGATGTATTATTTCCAATTGGATAATACAATGAATGACCTTGATCACAAATAGTTATAGTATCTTCTTAGGCCTAAATATATCGTGCAAATAATGGGTGTGCTATTAAAATTGATATACTATATATAAAAATAAATAAAAGGAACTGTTTAAAAGTAGGCCTAATCACAACAATTGCATGCAACAAATGCATTTTAAAGTATTAACCCTAACGTTATTTTGAATTGTGCATGATCAATGGGATGAAAACCATGAGGAAAAATACCAGTTAATTGTTATAATAATAATAGAGAGGAAGTGTTAGGTTAACATGGCACAGTTTACTGTAAGCATGATTGCACAATACTGATCAATATTCGACTTTGAAAAGCGATAATTATATATATGGTTCAGGTAACAAAAGTAGTATGGCTATACCAACTTCAACAACTATATACATAGAAGAATAAAATTGAGTTCTTACTTGTGCATGCATTTATTTGATCATGCAGTAACAGGGTACAAATCTGACTAGACAGTTTTCTCGAAAACTTTCACACTTTTACACTAACTGATATAAATTACAACTCAGCAGGAGTTTGTAAACTTAAAGAAATGTTTACTTTTATTATATAAGAGGCATATGCTGCTATTTAATTAGATACTGGGCATTTTATGGCGGCCATTATAGTTGACCCTCGGATGACTTGTGCAATGGCGGAAATAAAAAGAAAAAAAGCTGCATTAAAATTGTATAGTCTTTCATTCATAAAAGTTGGACATTTTTAAAAGTTAGCGTAGAAAAACTCGTACCACATTAGCATAAGTGATTAAATAAATTTGGCAATTGCATGGAAAATAGGTAAAGGTATGTAGGCTCTGTAACAAAAATTAGGATAACAGGAATAGCACATAACTTTTTTGAAGTAAAAAATAATTGCAACTAACTTTTTGACTGCGCGTATACATTAAAACAAACTTTAAGTCGTGAAAAACAGTTTATTTTATATAATTAAGGGTTTTCCCTTTTGATAAACTTATTCACTAACACAAATGGTGAGATTAGATATAGGTAAGTATTGGAAAATTTGAAAAACTTTGAAAACTTTTAATATGGATTTTTTATGTAAATTTAAATTGGCACTGTGTAATTCAACTTGAGCTTGAATTAACAAAGTTGCTTTTTATCTGTTTAGGAAACGAGTTTGTGTAAGTGATCCCTTGTATATTTTATATAGGCACTTCGACTTTTGGCTAGGTACCTATACACGTTTTTTATGTGCCTTGTTTTCTAAACATTTTTTTGCTGTTTCAGGTTAAAAGTAGGCAAAATAAAACCAAGAGATAGCATGATGAATGACACTTGACAACGAACCTCACGTTTAAAACTGAGCTGGCCGTAAAAGTGTGCCTAATAAACGACAAAAGTCTCATCCCACATGATGTGAGAGAGAGAGAGAGAGAGAGAGAGAGAGGTGCAAAAAAAAACACAGTGGGAGTCGCTGTTTTCCAGCCACGCCCATTTTAAAATTTAAACTTTAGCGAACTCATCTTTAAAAACGATTGAAAATGGCGTATCCCACCAGGGGGCGTTGCTTTCTCCGTTACGTCACAAGATCGGAAATCGCTACACAGACTGTGTTCCTATCGGGATCGTCAAAATAGTTCTAGAAAATAATGACGGAGAAATAGTGAAATCCCGGCTAAGTTTCCAAGAAACAAGGATGAAGGTGTTTACGTTGCTTCTTGTAGTACGCAAATTGTACGTTTTTTTATGTGTTATTTTTTAGTTGCTAACTTTGCCCACAGAAGAGAGAATGTTCTTTGAACAAAAAGAAAATGGCATATAAAACATGACGGCTACCTTGATTTAAAGCTAGTTAAAGGTGTAGTGTTTTCAAGACAAGACTACAAAAACTTAGGGTAAGAGACAGAGAGAAAAAAAAATGTAGTTAAAATTTGAATAGCTACAGATCTTCAGGACACAAATTCCAAGCCATGTTTTTAACACTTACAATGAACTTTCACATAAAAGTGTATAGACGATATTTAATTAATGCAGACAACACCAGGTAGTTGTCGTCAAATATACACGACTTAAAAATAAATCAAATGTTGTGTATAGTATGTGCACATTAACATGCAGGTGGCATAAAGGCTAAAGGTGAAAATTCAATGTGCACAAAGAAGGAAGAAAATAAATCTCAACAAACTGTACCTCGATTTTGAGCTGACATTGCCGGATTTTCCTCCAAAAATGATACCTAGCTGCTCATTGTAATATCAATCAGAGAATACGACACAATCTCTATGAGGGGTCGTGAATTAATTATGTTGTCATATAACTCATTGATAGCTCTAATTTCTAATAAGAGAACAATCCATTTTTCAAGTTAACCACTTTGAAAAATGCTTATAATTTAAATTGACTTGTCGAACGAACATAAAAATTAATTAATGACATCCGATAACAAACGGGTTTTGTAATTCACTGATCCGCATCCGCATCAACATGGAGAAACCAGTATTTTATCATAGATTTTATTTGCAAGATAACAATGAATTCACAAATGCAAAAACTGACCTTGAATTTTCCCATAACACAATTCAGTGTAAAGTAAAAGTTGCATTTGATTTCGAAAAATTTAAATCTAGATTTCACATTTTATTTTAATGATCCGCAATATGGACCTCGCGATCCGCAACAAGTTCAATGTTGATGACTACATAAATGCAATTTCAAACAGTATTCATTTTAAGAAAAAAGTGAATTAGTAAATTATTTAGGCAAGTAATTTATTGGCAATGTACCCATTTTGTAAATGATCCGCATTTTGAATTACCGATCCGCATGTAAAAATTTAAAAAAATGTGAATGACTTGAATAAAAAGTTTGTATTTTTAACTAAAAGAAATGTTTTCTAAAACTGCAGAAAGAAATTTATCAATAAGTCCCTTTTATAAATAAAAGCGCGAATAAAAGTATTTTGAAGTCGACCGTTTCCTTTAATTTTTATTTTATTTTTGAAAATAACTATATTTCATCAAAAAACAATTTACAAATTATGTAAAATGAATAGAATACATTTACTACAGCTGTGGATTGGTGCATCGTAAAATAATTTCTAATCATTGCAATTTAAAATCAAATAAAATATAAATAACAAATAACCACAACATAATAAAAACATTACACCCTTCATTATGTAAATCACAAATAAACGCTAAAAAATATTAACATTGCGGAAATGTATTTGGCATTTGACCATGACTGCCGAGTGAATCCGATTTTAATTTCATTTTCCCCACGGGGTTTCGTATTGCACTATAATTGCGGTGTATATTTTGAAAAGTACTACATGTAGTATACTGAATCGCGCCGTTTTGGCAACACAGGCGGCTCTCTCGTTCGGCGTTCGCTTTTCGTTTTCAATCGTGCGTATTTTGCCAATCCCCGACTAAAAATGGGTCGATTGAAAGGGATTTCTCCTGTAATTTCACCTCAACTACTCTGCGTGTTGGCATCCATGGGCCATGGCGACGAAATCGGTAAGTTTTTCGCGAAAAATTTCCTTTTTTTGCGTCGAACTTGCGACGTTGCGCAGAAGCGATGCGCGCTGGACGGCCATGAACTTTAACCCAGTTGGATTTTTTTCCACTGGATATTTTGGCACGTGCTCTTCGCTAAATCATATGTTGGTAGTACGTGAGGGGTTTGCGAATCGAGGCGGGAAAACCACACTTTCTACACTTGTTTTCTTTTTTTATCTTCCCTGTTTTAAACGTCCAGACACTTAAAAAAGTGAGTCGGCTGTGACGTCAAAAGTTTCTAAACTTAGATAAACACGGAAGTGTGGGCGTTGGTTTCTATATCAGAGCAGAGGTAATTGTGACTTTACACACGACGGCCACTTTATAGCTGGAAAATCCCTTGCTTGCCGCATTTTCCATTTATCATCAAATTGCTGGCTCTATATGCGTGTTTGCAATATGGCCACTTCCCGCCGCTTGGGGGCGTTGCTATTGCTCGTCTGTATACCATCAGTTTCACGCTGAAGGCTATTTTCAGCTGCTATTTTTTTATTTTATCGATACTGTTGAATGAATTTTACCCCCTGCCCACCCCCTATTTTGGAAGTTTTACGTAACATTACCTTCGATTTACGAATTTAAATGTCATCCAACAAATACAATGATTTGGATTTCTTGTAATTACTACACAAAATCTTGTGCAACACCAAAAAAATAACAAATTGGCAACTTCTGCATTTCTAATTGTAACATTATTACGAAATGCAATTTGCTTGAAATCAGTGAGGCAGATGTTTCTAAAATTAAATTATTCTCACTTCTGGGAAGTTTATGTTGAGTAATAGGGTATTTTAAGTTAATGAAAACCATGTGCAGGTTTTATTTATTTTCAAGTTCACCATGACAGCGTTATTTAAAAATACACAAAGAAAAATCCAGATTTCTGTTTATAATAAATTTATTAAAATTGATGTGTACACCGAATAGAAAAATAATTCAAGGAAAACTTAGAAGAAAATAAATTACAAACAATATCTGATTTGGCTAATATTAAGTTAGTTGACTGTATAAAGTGCAATTCAATATTAGCAAAAGGGATTTATGAAACAACCTCCATCTTGTTTCCATTCAATGTTCTTCTTGCACAAATTAAAAAGTTCAGTGTCAGATATGGCTTTGTTTTAGACTTCCTTGAATGGTAACTAACCCAACCCATGGAATGTAAAAGATGTCAGACATTTCCATCACACATTTGCCCACGTGACCGTTCAGTCAATTTACATTATTAGCCCCATCGTCAATTGACCTTTCCCAGGTAAGCCGCAATTGGCTAAAACAATTTTCGAAATGACGTCAGAAATGATGTCAAATGTG
>JAQFZQ010001596.1:0-18440 GCA_034696005.1 Glomeris marginata | reverse complement strand
GAATACAAGGGCGGAAGTGCTGTTTATTTTATCTTTTTAACTTTCAGGCAATGTGCACATTTATCTATCATCTTCTCTAGGGGGGTGAATCGCGGAAATGCCGCTGTAATAACAAAGCAAGGACCAGCCCATTATTTATCGGCTTCATCTTGGTGAACCGAGTTGCAGGGGTGTATCGCAGTTGCCTTGTAGCCATAACATAGATGGGAAGAGTCCATTATGAATCCTTCTTTAATCTCATTTTAAATGGTATTGGGACCCTCTTGGTCACTTGGTACATTGTATCCAATGAAGGGAAAGTAAATTTAGTTTGTTTATGTTGCGAAAATGCTCACTAGATGGCGCCACTAAATCACACCTTTAAATCACGTAAGAGTTTATTCCTCACTGAATGCACGCATAATCTGAACAAATAAATATATTTGCATAAATTTGGGTATATTCCTTACAACTTATTTACTTTATATTAAAATTACAGCTTTAAATATTATTTTGACCATGTTATATAAATTAATTAATATTCATTAAAATATTTCTGCACACAATCATCACATATATTACTTTATTTAATTTCCTCAGCTCTTGCTAATCGTAAAAGTTAATAGCTTAGTATATAAATTATGCCATTGTTCAATGAAATAATCATTACAGTGACTGAATTTCAAGGTTATATGGCCCATTAAATTGTAATTTTATTAGCAGATCATTAATAATTTAAATGCAAGGGTCATTCATAATTGAAGTTTAGCTTTTTAGTTATACAAGTTTGAGAATATCCATATTCTTGCACGGTAATCAATAAATTAGTTTACATGGGTATGTACAATTTCAATTTTGTGCTGAATGTAATTAACAGTAATTCCTGATGATTATCTAGTGTATTATAAAATAATTTATAAGAGGTGGTGTAATGTAAAACTCTATTTAATTCGTATATGGGTGTACTACTTGTAATTTACCCCGATGGTGGCGCTGCAATCAACTCAGATCGCTGTTTCGGCGAGCTTGCTGCTTATTAAGTAGTAATTGCTTTGCAATGCTGGCTGTACTTATTTACAGTTGGTATTGATCACAATTAAGGGGTACCAATTTGTCGATGTAGACTTATTAGTTACTATATACCTGTTGATAACCTTTAGTAGGGACCACGTAACCTTCCGCAACGAAAGCAGTGCGCTGCGTTGTTTCCCGTATTACAGACCAAACTTAACACCTTATATGGAGTTTCTTTAATTCCACTTCTTAACAGTGGTAATATATACATATTTGCCCGTAGAAATACATTGGAGACCCCCTAGTAATGGGTGGGACTTGCGGGTTCATACTGTACGCATCCGCGTGTTATGCATGCAGCCAGCCAATGAAAGTTTTGCTGAAATCTTGGATTGAAATAGACTATATTTAGTATTATACCCTGTATTAATGCAGATGTGCACTTTTGGGTTTGTTACGCGTTCTATGTGAAAATGAGTCCGAAGGTGTTGTCTCCGTGTGACGCCCATCCGTCAGGTTCATCCTACGTAGTTTGTAGTACATTGCTATTAGGTCGTGAACCGCATTTACTACATATAAATATCAGCAACAATATTTTGTTATTAACTTCAGGTCTTCATATGCTACCAGCGAATCGATGCTCGGTTGTTTGTGTGGGGTGGGCGTGGCATGGTGTGATGAACACTGGAAAGCAATAGCTAGTGGGCAGCAGCATGTCATTTGCAACAATACCCTGTACGATTCAGATTATGCTGGATAAGTATTTGTACGAGGAGTTGGGTATGAAGTGAGTCGCATTAACAAAGTACACTTTGTCGAGACGTAAGCGCATTATTGTCAGAGGTATTGTATTAAACCTATGTGACTAATGGTAGGATCAACCAGGTATTGCATTGTATTACGTGTCCCTCTCATTGGAACGTATTTACAAGAAACACTAGTAGAAAATATTGTTTGCGTAGCATCGCTACCGACTGTGTCGTACGTTCAGTAAGAAGCTGGTTTATGTTTGCAATTTGCATAGCACCAGACATAAAATGAAATAGAAGCAGGAAAGCAATAATTCTCTTGGCCTTTGGATCGAAGTTTATTTTGGCAACTGCCTAACAATTTTGGAAAATGTTCCTGCATATTGCTCACTGTTGCGATCAATAGACAGATGCCAGTAAAATAAGCTGTGTTTCAATGCCTTTCTTGTATTGACAACCCCCACCTGACTATTATACAAAGAGCCTATTAAGGTCATGGATAGAAATCGATACCGATCGATCAAGGTCTTCGAATATTGGGCGGGCCATGAAGACCACACTTGCCCTGAGACAGAATGTAACAGTTAACGACTTCTCTTTCACTTTCTGAAATGTATACAGTTTTTACTGGACTGCCTGCCATCCAATTAGCCACTGCTTACGGGTATTATCAAGGCAATGTCTATACCTGCGGGTTATACAATGCTGAACAATGAGCTGATTAGATGTCAGGCAGGGAAGCATCTGCATGGCTGCATCTGGGCATTCTTACTTCAACAAAAGCCCTATAAATTAACTCGTGAGTTACCTCAAAAAATACTAAATGTGCTGGATTAAACTAATTTCATGGTGCTCTACAACTTTCAATTTGGGACTATGGTTCTAAAAGTAACAGTTTCAATGATGTAATTTGAATGACCTTGAGGGGGAGGTCTAAGGTCACGTGCAATATGCTTATAGTAATCCTCACATAAGACTTCCTATTCACTCGTGAACATTGGACAATTGTAACTCTTACCGTTTCAAATATATTTCAAGGGCCCGTTATTTTGTATCCACCCTGTATTAAAGGTGAACTGACACGGTTTTGGAACATACCCTGAATAGTTTACTGTCTATAGATATAATCGCATAAACACGAATTGGGTGAATGAAAGTTTTGTGGAAATTAGTAAAAAAGTTACAACTAGTTAGAGATGTGACGCCACGGTGTCACAGAAATGCGATGTCACAGCACTGGCAGCATAATGTCCTGTGGTGAAATAGCGCCAGCCAATGCGGTGACTAACTATTTTTCCACGATCTGAATTAGACAAAATCTGTATATAAAGTGTTCAAGAGTAGTTATATACAAACTTTTCCAACAGTTGGAATTCACTAATGGGCGCGTCAAAATTATGCTCTGATGCGGCAAACAGTGTCCTGTTTTGGTGTTTCTAGGTGCTACCCTGTAATATCGCCGGATATCCGCCATTTAATCTCGTTTCTAACCACGTGACTCATTAGAGTTCCGTTTTATTTAAAAAAATTTTGCTTGTGAGGAAAAAAATAAGAGTTATGATAAAAGCTATCGGTGAATGCGAATCGCGCATGGAAAAGGGCTTTGGGGAGGAGCTGAATAGCACCCCCTGGTGGCCATTGCCAACATCTCCTATCCGCATTCACATGCTGTGTTTCAGTTGAGAGCTTCAGACGACTATGAGTCGTGGTTGTGTCCGGACGTACGTCACTGTTGGCTGCTCTGCGCAGAGCAGCAACAGCTGCAGCGCCACCTACATCCAGTACACTTTCCCAGCATCACTTCTGCACCCTGACACGCCCCCTAAGGTACTTCATCTTTTGTATTACGTCACGTGACACCCCCTAGAATGCATTTCCAGGTTAATCTTCCAA
This sequence comes from Glomeris marginata, assembly GCA_034696005.1. Lineage (NCBI taxonomy): Eukaryota > Metazoa > Arthropoda > Diplopoda > Glomerida > Glomeridae > Glomeris > Glomeris marginata. The sequence continues at coordinate 14,805 of JAQFZQ010001596.1, read as the reverse complement.
GAGGAGACCTGACTATATTCTTTGCTCCGAAACGTTGAATACGTTGAATGGATGTTGTTGTAACGTTGTAAAAAGTGTAACGATCGATGCATGGGTACTTGGTGTGTTGGGGGTATTGTTTGGGAATTGTTATGACGTCACACAGTGGCTGTCACTAAGAGCATTTGCTCAATGTGAGCATGTGATGTACGACTCCGCAGTACACTCATCGTCTTTTTAGTGGTTCCTTGTACTTTTTTCCCCCGATAAATGTGACGTCACAGTTCCGGCTTTTAAAGAAATATGACGCATAGATCAATGTTGGAAGGGGACGTTCCCAAGTTTCGTTTGTGTAGCATTATTACAGGCTATTTTTCCGTGCTAAGCAGGTTTTCATTCAAAGTTGTTTCAATTTCAAAATTGCTACTAAATTTATTAAACTTTTCTAATTTTGCAGTGTTTTTCTTGTTTTTGTTAAAATTTCAGTTCCTTTCTAACTAAGCATATTAAGTGTAACCTGTCTATAGTGGAATCTGGCTATAGTGGAAACCTGTCTATAGTGGAATTTGTCTACAATGAGAAATTTGGGATTTTGTTTAGACGAATGACGGTAAGATCCGTAATTTAAAGACCTGTCTATTTTGGAGAATTTGTTTACGGTGATAACTTCTCGGGTTCATTGCGATTCCACTATAGACAAGTTTCATTTTATATAAGTATAGTTATAGAAAGTAATAGCAATTTCAATAGCAAAGAGAAATTTTTAAATTACGGTTAAAAAAATCGGGTAAAAACAAAATTCCCAATATAGACACAAATTCCGCCATAGACAGGTGTTACTGTATTATTATGATTGCTAAGAATACTACCTAGCTTTGTTAGTTAGACTGGTAACTAGACATAATCGAGTTCCCAACCAAAATAATACGTAATGTAGCCATTTTGTACGCGCGTAATTCAGTATTTCATCCATGAAGTTTGATGGTTTAAAACCTATAAATGTTGGAATCATTAAAATATACAGTACCTAATTTTGTAGATGTAAAACATTTGTCAGAAATTATCAACTGATGCATTTGGCATTTGACTGAATACTTCCTCGTTCAAATTTGCGGTGTACGTGCACTTTACCGAAATACCTTCGCGGAAACAGTTCCCTAAAAAGTCTTGAATATTTCTAAAGTTCTCAATGTGAGAGTTTGTATTTGCAAAAAAGTTTTTTGGTAAAACGATTTTGTGTTAAAAGAAAGTTCTTTGATAAAATGTACCACCGTACCTAACTGGCAAACATGGCATATAGTATTGGCGGTACGCGTCACGGCAAGTCAATTTCGAAATATAAAACACTTTCCAGACTTTTTATTAGATACTTGCCACTGGAACTGCTAGACATGAAAAGATTTGTATCGATTCTGAACTTCTCTGCAGTATAGTTTGGCAACTGAATTATGCAGCTGGATTGAACGCGGTGTTCAAAATTGAAAACTGGATTGTTTCAGCAGTTATACGCTTGCTTTTTATATGGCTTTTCGCTATTACGGCAATTTTAATAAATGGCTAAGTTTCTATTTACAGCTCAAAATGTTCACACTCCGATTAGAAACCAACCCACATCATTTTTTGTTAAATCCGTTAAAGGTGAACTGACATGGTTTTGTAAGATAGCCTATACGAAGAAAACCCATGAATAAAGTAAACGTATCAACAAAATCTGTGTGGAAATTAGTAAAAAAAAGTTATTAGCACTTAAAGTTCCACGTTGTAATTAAATTAGAAGGTTTTCCTTTGCTAAGCGACCTTCTATCTGGCAAACTTTATGTGCTATTAACTTTTTACGAATCTCCACTCAATTCCATAGAAATATCACACTTTCCAGGGTATGTTACAAAACCTTGTCAGTTCACCTTTAATGTATTTTATATCTTGTATTTTAAATATACATGAGCATACCATCTCACACAAACCTCGTTTTCCTAAAGCCTTCAATCATTTCCAGCTCTGCCATGCACTTCACTTGACAATACACTATTCACATCTATCACTCTGCGAGACGTATTGCCGCATTGCGTGTCACGTCTTTGCTTCAACATTTTAAAAGCAGCCCCAAACAGAAATGTGAAAATGTCCTTAGCTTCTATTGTTGCCCGACATATTGTATTCTGTTGTGTTGTATATGCAACCGAGTGTTGCAAAATGTGAGCCAATAAGACCTGCGCGTGAGTTTTGATCAGAATGTTACTCCCCGCTCTGTGACGTATCATGAATAATATTCAAGCTCAAAAATCCCCATAGCAAGATATAATGGTGATATCTGACCTTGAGATCTCAACACTCGCAGGATGCACCATAGTGAAAATAGATTTACTTTCCTCAAAAGTCTTTCGCGCGAATCCCATCATCGCGCGCCGTCAACCGTGCAGCTTCAAATATTGCTCCTGTTTAACCCTGGTAATTCCTCAATCCTCTGTATACTATTTAATTCTGCCCAATAGGCATGACCATGCATGTACTTGTCGTATTTAAATTATCTATTGTAGCAAATAACCATCCAAGAAAACCGTACACGTGATGGCGCTAAGACGCGCCAAATAAGGAATTGCTGGGAGTTCGGTGAAAAAAGACTTTAATGGCAAAACCATGTTGTGAACCTATGATTAAAAGGCCGTAGTAAATCACGTGTTTGGGACTACTGGAGTGCAGATGCACATTTGACTACAAGCTATAAAGAACAATACTCCGGTGTAAGAATACAAGTTACAAAAATTTACGATGATGAGTGTTGGGTATATTGCAAATTAGGATTGCCATGTATGGTACAAGATAACTTCATTATTGCCCATTTCCCACTAACGAGTAGAGATTCAAAGGAAAATATGAGGTTTTAAATCCACATAAAGAAGCAGAGATATCCTTCGCTCGTATGCTTCGACATGTTTCGGTACGCTAACTTCATTATTTCTTGAGATTGCTACGTACACTATGTTTGTACTGTTGCAATGCAATCTAAATGTGAATATCGTTTGCATTATAATGAAGTCTAGCAATTGTTGGATTTGGCTATCTGTATTGAGTCAGCGGGATCTTACGACTGATGCTCGCAAGCATCTTGGTCGGATGACTGGCTACGGACTAAACTAGGTATTTAAATGAGAGGTTGATAAACAAGTTGAGTAAAGACATACACAACTGTCTTTCTCTTGAACACAACTACAACTACTTTAATCCCTACAACTACTTTAATCACAACAACTGCAACTACTTTAATCACTACAACTACTCAAAAATACAGCTTACAGCGCGCTCTACATGTGGTCCCCCACATTGCTCTTGGATGTACTCCATCTATGCACATCGCCTGAAACAAGGTGGTAAATCACAGTAGCAGTGTAGATAGAAATGAACAAAGTGGTGAAGGGGTAGTGGGAAATATTGTTGGGTCCCTTTTTCAGTATTTCAGTCATTTTAGGCAATGGGCTCGGTTGCAGCAATCAGGTTAGAGTGAACTCTACTGAATGCCCCAAGAAAGGTCAGAACTGCCACACCAGCATGGACTAAATTCACAGCTGAAGAGGGGACACTTGAGTTCTGTCAAGGAGTTCTGCTAATGCAAGCATATAACCCCCTCTTTAAGAGTGGACTCTGTCCATACTAGTTCGATGATTCTGAACTCTCTTTGTTTTGTCTTCCTTTTTGGGACAATCAGTATCTATGTTATGCACAACATTATTGATTCATTGGTATTGTGTGCCTAGTGGGGTAGTGGATTCAGATATCTTTGAGGATAATAAGACATTACAATGTGTCCGTCACAACCCTTACGGAACATATACAGCCGTATATCGAATTCCAAATCAATATTCTGGTATACTGAATCTGGTCTGGTAATCTGATTAAGGTAATTCATCAAACTGGCCGAGATACGGAGATACGGAGGCAGACCTGGAATATTAATTCAGATCTGACCATACAATATTTTCTATTAGAGAAATATGTATGTACTATAGTTTGTTTCACCTCAACCTGATGGAAAATCAGAATGCTTGTTAAACTCTTCAAATAGTGCTAATTTAGAGATCCTTTTATATCTAGATCGTTTATTAGTTAAATACAACAAGTTACACATCTTGCTAATGAGTTTCGTTTCCTAACGGTGCTGCCCGACATTTTGACCGTTGCTATTGGCTGGACAATGCAAATGACGTAGTTCGTGTATCCATGAGCGTGTAACGCGTCAGCCAATCGCGGATTAAGTATCAGGTTGAGTTGAAACGCGCTATATGTCCTATAGTAGTAGGTCAAGATGGTGGGGATCTGTGGGAAGAGTTGGGGGATTCTTCGACAAGGTGATGGGATTGTAGTACATGGCGTCTTGATCTCTGTTCGAGTCATTTAATCCCGTGAATCCCCTTATGATTGGGAAAGCAGATTGAAATTTTGTCTCGTGAATGAGGAATCGCCTGGTACTTACCTAGTGAAGTCACTTGTCACTTTGTGCGCGAACCTCTATCTTCCTTTTGTGGCGCTACTTGATCGGCCCACATGATCGAGCCGTGACGTCATTGCCCGCATTATTATGCTCGCTAGGCTTTAGGATTAGAAAAACGAAAAGCAGTTAATTGGGAGGATTTATTAATTTACGACGCTGTGCCTGAACCATAAACGGTGAGACGCAAATGCGATGGGGGAGAGTAACGCAAACAGGAAGAGCGCCAGTCGCATTGCTTTTCTAGGAAAGTGGTTGGATCGTTCCCAGAGGGCGCTGCGCCAACAATGTTTGTTTCCCTCCCTGCCACCATTTCTCACGTGGACTGCTACCTACTTACTACATTTCGTATGAACACAGAGTTTCGTGTTTATTGCTCTTCCTAATAACATGCAAACTTTCCTCTCTTACGGGCGGAGGGAAAAAAGAAATATTCCGGAGTAACAATATGGATTTCTATTCGTGAAAAAGTTTGAAGTAATGACGCCATATGGGATGTGGTCTGTCAAAAAATGACAAATGGTGTTCATCATTATAAAAGTTCATGAAATGGGCACCGTGAAACGAAAGGTGTTCGTAGAAAAGCACGAAGCCATTACGGTCTACGAAAAGTAAAAAGCAGACCGTTTATGGTCCTTATCTAGTGTCTTTAAAGTATTTCAATACTTAATCTTCTTCTTATAGAGGTAATCTTGTTTTCTACCAATCAGATTCCATATTTTGCCTCCTTCTATCCTCCATATTGGAAATGAGACATGCTTACCGAAATGGGTCATTCGCGCAGATTCCAAGTGTGACCTATTGATGTATTACGTATGTTCAGTACAAAATGTTACCACAGAGTGTCACTGCATTCAATTGTGCCTTTGTATAGTCTTCTGCACTATAGTGCGTTCATAGTAAGATGATAACGAAGGTCGCGAAAGGTCGTTGCACCATTCGCGCTCGACTCGCACGTTCGATTCCATTCGAACGCGATTGGTGGCCAGGCCTGGTCACACGGCGAAAACACGCCCGTTTTAGGACGGTTTTTATTTAATATCTCGTTAACTATCGCGATTTTAGAAAAACTTCTTATACAAACTTTCTATAGTTTGTTTTTGCGCACAACATATACAAATATCTTTCTTGGGTAAACTGTCCCTTTAAGCCTCGCGCACCAGATCACATGCTTTTCCGATATTCTACCTTAACAGGGGCTACGTGTGCTTTGCACATGGTATGCCATTGCAGTGACGTCTTACCAATCACTGATATTGATAGATGTATACCCCTGGGCCCCCAGAAATTTCTTCCCCTTGCGTTCCAGCATTTTATAACATGTATGGGTATAGATTTCAATTTAATCCATGTAGTAAATTATAAAAAGTGCATGGTGAGCTATTTTATTACTAATAAATGAAGCTTTTAGAATTTGTATCCAGCTCTAGTTTTTCTTATCTGGAATCCATTTCAGTATTACATTTGCCTTTCATTTCAGCACGGCATTAAATTCCCATTTATATGCTGCATAGGAAGAATTGGGTCACACATTAATATTAGTGGAACATCATATGAGAGTGGGGACGAGGTTGAACATTTCTCATAAAGTGAGACAATATTGGGAAATAATAAATTAATATTGCCGGAAATATCCGAATTCTTTCCATAGTTTCTGATCATTAATCACTTTACATTTTAATAAATTGCAATATACCGTCATGGTTATGTTTGCGGTAGCATGTGACTTGTAGAAAAAATCAATATCAAAATAGTACTGTCGCCCAATATGAAAGTGTTTAACATCTAAAGGTGGACTGACTGTTTTGTAGGGTACCCTGAAGTTTAAATTGCACGAAGTAAAACCATATACAGGGCGGAACAAAAATCTCCCGTGTTACGGAGTAACCGCGAAATGGTAAGAGATATTTGGAAATGGTGTCCACTTTATTCCACTGGTACAATGTAGATGATTCAAATGTGTCATCAAACGTGACCTTGACCTTGACCCTCAAGGTCATAGATGTTCCAATTTAGAAAGTAGACATCGGAATGGGCCGCGTCCAATAGGAAACTTGTAGAGCACTGGGTAACAAGCAGTTTTAAGATAATTTTCACTGTTATCCGATGTACGTGTGAGTTTTAATTACGGTTTATGTGAAAGATATTGTGCACTGCAGGGAAGCTTTTCGTGTAAATGACTACAAACTACTGCGTATGTTTCGCTGCAGCGCGCAACGCTGTATAAAATTACAAATTATATTAAACTGCTTGTTCCCCAACAAGTTACATGTTTTCAGAGTACCTTACAATATCAAATCAGTTCACATTTAACGTATGTAAAAATGCATTATTTTAATTAGTTTTATTTGGTTTTTGGGGCTTTGCAATCTGCTCAACATTGACATTGTTTTTAATAAGCGTCATGCAGAAAGAAGAAATGTTAAATTATTCGCTTCTTTTTTAATATTTGTGCAATTCCAGGAAGTAATATATGTTGCCACAAAAAAAAATAGAGTAAAGGAACTGGTGGTGGATATTGGCAATGTGTGGTTGGCATCGTGAATTTCCAGCAAAATGAAAAGTGTACCAACATGAAACGAATTTGGCTTTTCCACCGAAATTCACAACCGCAATGCAGTTTTAGGTGTGTGAATTCCTCATAAAAATAGCATAAAAGTAGCTTGCAAATTTAACCCATTTAGCAATTCATAATTCCAGCAACAGCAGTAAAATGCATATTGCAATATTTCACTGCTCAAATGCATAGTAGAAGTAAAAAAGTAAAGTTATTACTCCTTCATTACCAGACCTGTTGCTGTATAAAATATTATATGAAACCTCGTTTATTGTGAAATGTGGTTGAAATTATGGCATTTTATTGCATATAATATTTTTAAATACTGAAAATAATTCATATACAAGAATTTTTAATCATAATAATTGCAGGGTAACAAGGTAATGCAATATTGCATTATAAAAAATGTTTTAAGGGAAATTATTAACAAATATCCGGAATTTGCTATATACATACGTAACTCTCTGCGCGCGGTTGAATCTGTCAATAGCATTGTTCTGTTTTATGATTTTGCTAAAGTGACATGCAGTTTATATACATATGCAGTCAGCATAAAATGATGAAGATATCATCATCACTTAGTTTCCTTCGCTGTCACCTGGAGGATGTCGCGTGAAACATGCCGCGCGGTTCGAATCGCGGTTACCGTATTAATTTTTCATTTACTTTTGTAATAAATAATGCAGATTCTTCCTGTTTAATTCTCTCAGCATATTTAAAATCATTCCTACTTTGGGGCAAATGAAAATACAAATATAGATGAATTTATAATGACTACGTAAAGGATATTGGTTACGCGTGTCCTCCGCTAGAGGGCTTCCAAATCCTTTTGGGTGAATATTAAATTTCGTTATACAGTTCTGACATTGGTTTAATCACATTTGCAAATCCTCCTTTGAATAGCTAAAAATAGGAAACGTGGAAAGATGCAGACTGTAAATTCAGGACCAAAGAAAAAAAATGTCATAAAATTATTTTGAAAGGGCTTCTATCGTGTTACATCCATTGGGTTTTTTTTTGCACTTTGATGCCATTATGAAAGCCGTATATTTTAGCTGAAGTAAATGTAGCAGCGAAAGATGGTCCCAATTTGAAATTTACAGCGCGAACCAATGAATTCTGCACACTTCACCGATTTTTATGTGGAAGCTGAACAAATGAAAGTAGGCCTATATTTTTTTTCCTTTTTCTTCCCTTGTGTTCCTGGTGATAACGAAACTCGGAGACAGATTAGAGGCTAATTTCAGGAACACACAATGATGATTAATCTTTAATTAAGCGTACTGGCGTCTACTTGCCTTTCGTTATATATATAAATGTAGCAGCAAAAAACCTAACACAGCCGAGAAATAAAAAAGAAACAAAGTATAGAGCTTTAATTCTCCTATTTCGGAGCATGGTGAGGAGACATTCACATGGTGCCAGTTGATCATTAAGTCTGAAACCCCAACCGGCACGTCCCAAATTTGGGGCTCACCCGAGGGATTTCACGGGCGGGTCCCATTTTGCATAGTCACCAAACAACCTTAAAGCTGATGTTCATTGTTGTCTGTAATTTAACAAAACAAAAACAAAAAAACACTTCATGTAACATAAAAGTGAATTGGTAAATTATAAATTAATGGGAAGGATTTATAGTACCTAATTAAACCTGAAAGTGACAAGTGTTGCAAGTGGACAATGTAAAAATTGTGTTAGAATATAAGGAAATGAATTGCTAGAATTCAAATTTGCATGTAGCCTTGGAAAGCCAACCCCTTTCAAGGCCCAGGAAGGGCTGGAAATAAGATTCATTCATTCATGAAACCAGTCTAGTGTAGAATCTCAAGGGACTGAGAAAACTTTCCACTTTCCAGAATATGCATTTCACCTGTTACCAGAAGGAGAAAAAACTTCATGTATGTACGCTATCCGGAAAGTATTAGCCGCTTTTTATGTTTAAGCCCGAAACTGTTGTATTGTCAAATGTTGGATAAGAGAATGTTCAACATGCATATTAATGTACTGTTTAAAATTATGATCTTGTATGTGAAATTGTTTCTTAACCCTAAGAAAAATAACGTCCATAAAAGATTGGTTCACAGGTGCCGCCAATGTATTGGTTTTATTAGCATTGCAAGTAATTGCGGAGCGACTCTTGCATTTTGGACATTTTTACCCTGAAGACGGTAAAATTTGTTCCCTTTACTGTGAATTGCTCCTCACATCTGTTAAGTGATCTATATATGTAGTTTGGTGAAAGTTTTGACAGTTCAAACTTGTAATACACTTGCTTAAAATATAATGGCGGCAACAAGAAAAGATCTTAGCGGCGCAGTAATTTTTCCTAGAGCCAAAAAACACTTTAAAAATACGATAATATTTTTAAAGACTAGTATGAAATGCATGTTAAACACTTTGTTAATTAACATGTGGCATTACAACATTTGCATTTTTAAATAAATAAACGGCTAGTACTTTCCGGATAGCGGACATAACAAAAGTGCATGGGAAAATTACAAATTAATGGATAGGATTTATATGTAGTAGTGAAACCTGTCTATGGTTGAATGTCACGGGTCCACCATACACAGGTGTTTCCTGAATATGTCTTATTTCAACTCAACCTGATATACCATCTTTAAATTGAATAATTCGCGCAGCAAATTTTGTAAATGTGTTTTTATAGAAACCAACCCTTAAAAAGTATTCCAAGATGGCACTGTTTGTAAATCATTTGTCCAAGTTGTCTGTTGGGACTTAATTGTATAAGGTTACACTGAATAATTAATATATTAATTAAAATCCTGTTGATTAAAAAACGCATTTAATTGTTATTCTATGTTAAGGATGTTTTGAACTAAGTGTTGGTTTGAATTTGAATTGCTTGAGGATAAAATTAGTCAACATTCAAAGACTGTTCACTAACTGGCTAATTATAAACTTGGTTGATTAATTGATTTAATTAGGACCTTGGGTACTCCAAAATCCTTATTTGTTAATTTACTAGCCTAAAATTTGTAAGTTGAAAGCATTTAATATGTTGAATATTATCTAATAAACGTCTCTATGCAAATTTGATTAAATCATGCACCACTCATATGTATAAAGTGGGTTAAACATGTTTAATGGCTTAGAATGGAAGCAATTGATTTAATTCTATGATTGCACATTGTACTCACCTGATTGTACTATTAGTTATTATTTTTTCAAATGTGTTTTACTTAAACTTGATCAGAGTTTCATCAAAGAAAGTGGTTCCATTTGCAGTTTTACATTTAGGCAAAAGCGAAGGATAACATTTTTACTTGCAGGATTCAAAGTATTTTTTCTTCTTCTACCCCCACACTTTAAATTGTATAGTGGAGTAAAAGCTTTTTAGCTTTTCAGCACCTCTTGTACAGAGGCTAAATCAAGCCAACCATAAAACTGTTTGAATGCAATGATATTTTTTATCTTGTTACAAAAATAAGCAGCAGGCACAAGAAAATTTATATATGCATGTGCCTGTTGTGCAAGACAAGGTGAGAATCGGTAGCATAAGTAAAATTGAAGTAGCAGAATAGCAGTGTAGAAAAAAACTATACAAATTAAAGGTGAAATGACACTGTTTTGTAAGTTACCCTGAAACTTAATTTCTTACGCGAAGAAAAATCGTTAAGAAAGCATGTGTTGCGACTAAATCCCTGTGGAAATCAGTAAAAACCTGAAGTTTGCCAGATAGGAAGTCGGATAGAATGGGCAAACCTCCTAACTTAATTATCCCCTGCAATTGAAGTGCTAATAACTTTTTCTTACTAATTTCCACAGAGATTTCGTCGTGCAACGCTTGCTTTCTTCGCAGTTTTTCTTCGGGTAACTTACACAACAGTGTCAGTTCAGCTTTTTTAGGTCGTAGGGGTAATTAAGTTAGGAGGTTTGCCTATGATAGCCCAGCACTAATCTGACAATCTTGAAAGAGCTAATGTTTTTTACTAATTTCCACGTGTTATTTCCTCGTGTAGGTTAAGAGTAAAAAAGTTATTCGTGCTTAATGTGCGTCGGGGTAATTAAGTTAGGAGGTTCGCCTATGCTAGCTGACCTTTTATTTGGCCACCTTTCAAACTTTTATGTTCTAATAACTATTTTTTACTAATTTCCACACTAATTTTGCCGCAGCACTTCCATTCTTTATCGGATTTTCTTCGCGTAGGTTAAGTTTCTAAGTAGCCCTACTATACCTTAAGAAACAGTGTCACTTCACCTTTAAGTCAACTGAGATAACTGGGGTAACTCCATGATATTAAAGTTTACTGCTTTCTGATGAAGGAAGATTTGTTGCTTTTACTTTAAACAGTTTTGTAAGTACTATGATGTATTATAAATGTTGTATAAATTTGTTTTCAAGCTTTTCATTCAATTTCAAATTGTTAGGCGTGGACACATGAAATTGCCTCCATTAATATTCCATGAATGACCCTAAAAATGTGGAATATTAAAGCAAATACTTTGAACTGTCATGTATCCAAAATGATGTTACCTGATTTAGGAAATATTGTGCTAAATATAAATGTCAGTGTTTGACCTGCGTGGGCAACTTGATCAAAAGATGTAATATACTATATTTTCCTCCTACACATAATTACCTAATAATTCAGGAAAACTCAAAAAGTATTCCTTGTATACATAGCGGTGCTATACTATTTTCTTGACTGTTCAAGTTTTTATCTGCAATTTCCTGCTTTGCTCAAAGTAATCATCTCGGAAAAATTCAGATTTTTTTGGGTGATACACAGCAGAAAAACAACTTATTTCATCCTTCCTGAATATTCATGAAATTACATTCATGTTCCTCATATAAGAAGCATCTGAAAATGGAGGGTTGCTGAACGTTATTCGAGTCGCTCATGCTTCCTGCTTCTGTAGGAAATAGTCCCCAACTGTTTTGCATTTTGATACTGCGAAGGAACTTCCAGCTATTTGTCCGCATGTAAAATGATATGAACAGTAGTGATGCATAGACAATGGTGATTGGAAATGATCATATCTTGTAATTGAAGGTATATGAGTTCAGTAACTGGACGTTATTAGAGTGGATGATGTTGTGGCGCTTCTACTTACAGATAAATGTTAACTCCTATGTATGCAGAAGTAATACCAAGAGTGGTAATACGTGTTCATCCGCGAATGTCATTGGGCCTTCCTAGCGTAAGGTCCTCATTTATGCTCCGTTCTGTTTGCCATATCGTTATTTTCGCTACACCAGCGCCACCTGTAATTATATAAATACTTGTGGAACATTGAAGTGTCCGCATCCGTTATTTCCGTTTGCGCGGGTTACCGCCGGAACCGGTGCTTACACCAGCCAATAGGTATTGGTATTACCTTGAGTTGCACCTTAGTATATGTGGTGTTCAATGATTGTCCACCATTTTGCTGACATTATTGGAACAAAGGAAATGTGAACACGTATAGATTGGACTCGTGGTGGTACGCACGTAAGGCCAATTGGGCATATAGGGACTTGTTTGTTACGTACATAGCGGCAACTATGCCAAATGAGGCTCATTTAGCATGTTGGGGCCCTTTAAGCTGATTGGGACACATTGGGCCGATTAAGCACATAGATCCCATTATGATGAATCGGGAACATTCGTCACGCGGGGCTAGTGGATCGCACATACGAGACGCGCAAGCATACCCCGTTCGGGTACGGATGTAAAGCGATGCTTGGCCCTGTGATTGGTTGTGACTATGTGCTCCTCCTTATCCCTCCTCACGTAAAATAGTCTCAAACTCAGGAAATATAAACTTTTCATGCACACAGATTCCTGCTAGAGCACATCATGCAATGTCCTGCAGAAGTTTCCTGCACACTTTCCGTCTGCAGACAAACTCTTTTTCCTGCAAGACTAAGCAAGCTCCTGCAGAAAACCTTCTGCACATTATGCACAATCCTGCCTGACACTTTTCTTCTTGGGTTGGGCCATGAACATGTATTGCATTGCATTGTGTCACTCAGGACGTAATGCTGCATCTTTGGCAAATAGCGCTCCACCTGCGGGCTTCCAAAATGTTTGTTATTCACCTATGAAATACCTAAATATTATTGCCACGTCTTTGTGATTAAATTGAAAGGTTAGGGATTTGACAAAGTAAATTATAAGCGGCATATTAATAATTCGGAGCTGCGGCAAACATTTCCTTATTCCGCCCGCACGTAACCCAATTTAATTCTGCAAAATTACTGTTGTCAACATATGAAATAATAATTTCACTTTAGCTGTCTACTACTGTTTAAATTAATGGCTGCTTCTTGTGATACTTTGATGCCTAGTGCTAGGAGTTCACAAGATAAATATCCAGCATTCTGTTTTAATACGTGTCAGGATTAGGCAAGTGGAATTGTGGGTGGAAAAATGTTTTCTCTAGGCTTGTGTTCTTTTCACCATACAATCAAGTTGGCGAACTAACATTTCAGGGTTAACAGGACCTTAATATACGAATAAGTTCATGCATGCAAAGCACAACAACTCTTGCCATAAATTAAATTCTTTGCGGAGTAGGCGTACATCACGCGAGACATCCCCGGCCTCTTAATGAACATGTACCTGATACAGGACAGGCAAATTAAATTTCCTGCATGTGCACTAAATTGCTTATGTGGCAGTGTGCTTCTGTTTCATTGTGAAATATTTGCCATTTTCTTAAAATTAATGCCCTGTCTCAATTTTCTACCAAAATAGAATTAATGAGGAAATTCACGCGAAGGGGCAAAATTGTTTCATTCGGAGATTTCTGTTTCAATTAAATCTAGATTCATAGGATGTAAGCTTTAAATGAAACTGAGCTTTCAGTTGTCCCAGGACAAATGTGGTCACAGGTGTCTTGACGCGAGATCAAAACTTGGCACGATTCCGAAACGACGCGTGCTGTAGAAGAAGGGCACTTTCATCACCCTAATAACCGACCCCAACCACCCCTTTCAGTCGATTCTTGTGCTTGACCAGACTTTAATAACTTTTTTTACTAATTTTCACAGAGATTATGTTCCAACTGTTCGTAGTACTGTTCATGATATGTTGCGCGCGTTACTGTCGTAGAAAACAATGCGTGGTAAATGTTATTAAAGTTGCTATGCAGTGGTTCCTTATTTAAAATTCTCTGTGTAATAAATCAACTTTCCATATGTAGTATCCAATATAATGAACATTGTGTACGTGGCATTACGTGGTCATGTGAACGAATGCATTTGGGCTCATTCGTATATCGGCATTTTAATTAGTTTGTGTGGAGTGGCACACACTTTGCATGGAGAGAAGTGGCTTAAGGAATTCTCTTGCTTCGTCTTTTAGTTGGGAATTTGAGCCCTGTGTTTGTATATGTGCTATAGGTGTACCAAGTTTAATGGCGACCAAAATCCGCCATTATCGATTTACGACAATCGAAACGCTTTTCATTTCCAACCTGCTATATGCAACTTCACTATATGAATGTTCAATGTTTAGCCAGTGCAAGAAGCTTAATGTAAATTCGTTTGAAATGAATAAATATTAATGTCATCTTATATGAAAAATAAGATATTATTTTATTCATTTCAAACAGTATTAGTTGTATGGCCAGATCTGATCTGATTTAAAAGTTCAGACATGATTCCAGTATAGAAATAATTACTGAGAAATGGTCAGATATGAAGTCAAAGTCCAGAAAATGGTCAGATTTGAATTGAATTAAAGATATGGAAGTAATTCCTGGAAAATTACCAAATCTGTTCAAAGTTCAGATATGAAAGCAAATGTTATAAAATAGCCAGATCTGAATGAAAAGT